>JALBCR010003617.1:100000-216679 GCA_030710515.1 Abscondita cerata | reverse complement strand
GTTTAATATTACGGTTGATACTCATTTGATGATACAATTTCCGTTTCAACAATTGCATCTAATAGAAAGTGACAATTTCGGATTCGTATTGTTTAGTTGTTTTTTTTTTTTCAACAATGTAATGTAATGAAAGAACATTCAAAATATTATATTGAACCCAAGCAGTTGGGCAATTTAATTTGTTCTTAAACTGTGCTGCAAGCATATATATACTACTGGTGGCTGGTGGCTATATAATATTTTCTTACGACGAGCTTTATTTTTCAAAAAATGACTTGCCTGGGTTAATAAGGCTCGAGCCCAGTGCCTGAACATCCCTTACATTCGTGTTTATCACTGAAAAATATGTACATTCAAGCCAAGCGTTTTATATTTTGAGCTAAAAGAAAATGTTGAAAGTTGTCGAAAAAAATTATAAAAATGTTCTTTGATTCGTTATAGGTAAAAGTGTGGAATTAAACTTATTTCATATTTAAATTTTATCGAATGTCATTGTTATTTTTCCAAAACGATCCGGAAAATAGAGTGACAAAAAGTAGATCGTTTTAATAACTATTATGTAAATTATGTATTATGTCACGTGCTTGTCATTCTCAGTAATTACTTATCGAATGAAAATAATAGTTCGCGCACTGGGAAGCGATCGGCATGTAAACCGCGCTTAACAGTGGCGTGGCGTCGCTCTTTATGAGAAATAAAACTCGCAGTGTGTTAAACATTTTGGTTTCCTTGATAATTGTTGCCACTGATCTTACGGACAATTTTAGTAGCTTCCGATACACTTTGTTTATGTTGTTTAAGTATGTACGAAGTAATGCTTTAAATAATTATACACATACATGCTTAATATTAAGCTAGCAGGACACGTTAAAAATAGAAAAAAATGTAAAAAAGGTAGAAACTAAAAGGACTGAATTTGTACTAATTTGTACCATCAAAAACAATTTATATGTTCACCCAAACTCTTTTTAAAACAACCCCCAAATTGAATATTTTATTGTCATTTGCATATTAATTTAGATCTTCAGATATTTACTAACAGATTTTGTATAGTGAGCAGGGGTGGTTTTTCAAAGAAGGGCACGAGTACAAATTCTGTTATTAAATATTTGAAAGGTTCAAATTAAAGAGATGCGACTGTACCAATGCGAATTGATTCTGCTTGTGGAAACGTGAACTTTACGCTTATGCTATAGGCAGGGTTCGTTTTGAAAGAAGGGCACTAGGTACAAAATTTGTTATTAAATATTTAAAAGATACAAATTAAAAAGATGCAAATGTACTGGTACGGACTGATTCTTTGCAGAGAAATGTAGTCATGTCTTAATCTCCTCTAAATGAGGGAGGTATAAATTTCCATTTTATTACCGCCTTGGCTAATTCAGAAGCTGCTAATGTCACCCAAAGAGTTTAGAAGTTATGCATTTTGTAGCCGTCTTGCGGCACCAATAATATTTTTTACCAATATCAGAAACCATAAGACGAGGTTTACCACGTCTAGATACAAAACGACGAAATGCAAGCTGTGGAACGTCCGGTTACCAGTTCGAAATTATGGCCTTGGTAGTAAGATAAATAAACATATGTACGAAATAAGTTTAGTTTTACAACTGCATTTACGATCTTTAATTAAAATAGGAGCCGCAAAATCGACCCTGTAGAATAAAACGGGTAAACATAATTTAGGCGAATTGATGGCAAGACTCTCCCAAAGGAGGTGTTCCGGTTCAAAAACTAATAAGGATAAAACGAGGTTTGCCGGGTAAAATCATACGATGACATGCTTCAAAGACAGTAGTAGGTTTAGAAAGTCTACCACCCACTCTAGTTAATTGTTTCCTCTGGAAAGTAACGAATATTCACTTTGAAACGAGGACCTTTGTGTAAGTTTGACAAGAATAATGTCGGAAATGAAAAATATAAGCTGCGGTACGCTTTAAGCGTGCGTAGAAGGAAAATCAATCAAAATTAATACTACCATTCTAGTCAAAGCGAACAGATAAACAATAATCCGTCATTTACATTTCAGAAAGAACCTGATCATTCAATAGTGCAGAGTGGTGGAGAAACGATTGTATCCAAAGCTCTAAAAATCTTCTCCTTGTTGCACCTCAGTACTGATATAGATTTGAAATAATGGAATGCAAGTAACTTTTTATTGTCGATTCTTTCACAGAGATTCTTCTAAGCGTTTAGATAATCATTGCAATGTGGCGGTTCCAGCTTAATAGAAGCTCGATAAAGCGATCACTCTTAGAACTGTAATGACAAATAACCATTGAAGTTACCAATATATTGGTATATTTTAAAGACAACAAAATGGGTCAGTTCAATCTTTTACTACAACCAACAAACAAGCCATCGAAGCATCGTATTTGGTTAATCTAAGAATTGCTCAAAACGGTAAACCTCATACTATTCTCGTCCTAGTGAAGCATTTGCAATATGGTAGGTTGTTATGAAGGCGTTCGTGGTAAAATTAAAGAAGTTGTTCAAGGTGAAAACTTCATACACTGTATACATAGCGAAGCGGTTGCCACAATATCAATAAAGATAATAAACTTGATTAAACCGAGTACTTAATTAAAGACTTTTTAATACTATATGCAATGAAATAAGCTCATAGTGATAGAGCTCTATATATAATGCAGATATCGTACATTTTCCTACGTAGAATGAATCGCACAAAAGGAAAAGTGAATTGCTTTTTCACCAACGACAAATGCAGTTCACTGGCGATCTTGTTTATTAATCTTGAATGTGTTTTATAATTGCAAAGATCAACTAATATAGTGTCCTTATACGAATTAATAATACTGAAAAATACAGTACCTCAACTTGAATTGGTATGCCAGCTTGAACAATAGCCGAGTGCTGTATGAGAATCGGTCGACACAATAACGGTCTGGGCGGAGGCGTCCTTACTCGTACGATGATGTCGCTCAAAGAATGGTATGCGTGCCCCAATAAATGTAGAATTTCTGATACCCTATTAATCATCCCCTGAACTGTTCGAGCATTCTGAAATAAATGAAGATAAAAAGTCAATATAAATTTTAGGCATAGTAGTAACTTTAATAAGCTTAATTTGAGCTCAATAGAATTTTTATGTACCTTTACTTGAGAAACCGCCGGCATAAATCAACAAACATAATTTGGCAAATTTTCTAGATGTTACCAATAAATTATTTTAAAAACGCTCTTTCAGTGTGTACCTTAATGTTTTTCTGATGACATTTGCATCATCCTTTACTTTAAATGTTTTTCCAGCTCTTATCATTTTCAAATGTAGAAATATAATTATTGTATTATTTAAAGAAAAGAGTCCATCATTACTTACACTACAGAAAAATAAACGTATTTAGAAACTTCACTCCTGGGATTTTTTGGGCTTTCATGAAACTCGCACACTCGCCTAGCGCATTTAATAGTATGGCCGATTGTGGCGAAGAAACCCAATATTTCAAAAAAAATGTACGCACTTCTAAGTGTAGTTATAATTGACAAAAAGTAGAAGCACAGAGTGAACAGAGTTAAGTAGATTAGAGATGAAATCTTAACTTATATTTTTCATATCACCTCGGTTCTCTGTTCACGTTGCTAGGAATAGATTCGATGCGAAAATCGACCGTTTTTCCAAATCGTCTCGCATTAAAATGGCTCGAGATATTTTCGTTTCGAAAAAAGTTTCGAGTTTACGAAAGATGTGTCTTTATTTTTCGATTCAGATTTTTCTTGTACGAGGGCATCTTCGAGGTTAAACAAAATTTTAAAATAGCCAACAAAATTTCAAACAAATAGAGCCGTAATTTGACCACAACTCGCTTATTTTCGGATAATTTCTAAATTATAATCGATAAAGAAAGTTTATTTAAGAAAAACGTTCGTTTTGTGCCCCTGTCGCATAAAGTGTAATAAAAATTTTCTTAAAATTTTTTCTTCAAACTAATTTGACCTTGTCAATACGAAATACTGTCATTTTTACATTTTTATAACTCCGGAACCGTATTACGTAAAAACATGAATAAAAAAACATAAGCTTCGTAATTGTGCAAATTTTCGAATGGCTTAGCTGTAGAAGGTTCAATTTCACCCAAAAAATCTGTGTATGAACACTGGCCCACTTGAGGGAACGGTGTTACTTGTTCGTGAGGCTCCTAGGAGCCTGGGGTAATCTAGTATAAGATAATAGCATAGTGATAGGAAAAACTCTAAAAGAAACAGAATATTAGTCGGCGGTTGAATAAGGACAATGGATAACATTTTGAAACGTTCAGTAAATAAGATGTGAAAAGAATAGAGATGCGAAAACGATTTAAAGGTGGTAAAAGTTAAAGTTAAGTTCTCGGAAATATATAACAAGAGTTAAGGTATGAATATAATTGAACGGATGTGGAACCAAAGAAGTAATCGGTGTTCTACTATATGGTACAGAAATCTAGGAATGTAGAAAATTGGAAATGTGTAAATGTGTCTACAAGGGAAACACAAGAAAAACAAAGAAAAAGTAATTAAATGGGGGAGTATTGGAAAATAGAATATGGACTTGAACGCTTTCAATCATAGCCATAGTGCAAGAAGAAAGGAACAAACGGACGTAGTAATCAACACAAAAAATCTGAAAGGAGGATAAAAATACTGCACATCGTTCTATCAATTATTAGGTACTGATTTTATAATTAAGAACTACGAATTATATACTTACTTCGGATGGAACAGTTGGATCGTCACGCATAAAATTATAATATTCCTCTAGGAACGGGGTGAAACGTGAATGAACACGATTCAAATTATCTAATAACTCTGCATACTCTGAAGTACGCGATATGGTGCTAAAAACGGGACGAATATAGAAGAGATTTATTCGATTGCAAGATATATTTACTCGTTAGAATTATTTGTTGCGCTCGCCGAGCTGTTACCATTATTTGTGCCCTCTTCTTCGTTCGAAATACCGTTGCCCTGTTCTTCGTCTTGTGCCGTTAAATTTTCTGAAGACGTCGCAAGTGGTGATGTTACTTCAGGCGTGGAAGATACAGAATGAATGACATCCGGATCGTTGGCAGTCGGTGGAAGAGGATCGCCATGTTGCACTTGAACATTTGGGGCTGAAGCTGTTTGTGTACCGTTCAGAGGTCTTCTAGAAGCAATTTCTTTGGTAATACTTTCCTGTTAACAAATACGATTACGTACATAGCGGAATTCATCAAAGAATTAACTGCAGAAATGATTGCAGCTTCGTTGAGAGATTCATTCGACGGGATATTGGGAACGATAACTCTGGCTTCGAAAACTGGTGTTATATCGGCCTGTCCTTCTTGTGTAGGTTGATCGGCAGGTCTGGCAGAAGGATTTTCTAATGTGTTCAATACGGCCTCTGCCCGTCGGATCATTCTGTGAATCAGCACACGATTACATTAAAGTAATGTCTAAACAGAAAATAAATATTAAAGTAGAAATTTTTGGAATGATGGAACAATTCTATGCAATTTCACATCTCAGATAGGCTACAAAATTTTAAATGTATCCTTCCGTGTTCAACAATTATTTTAGACTAGTGAAGAACTCATAATACGATAATTTGTAATAAAAAGGCAAATGGGGGTTAACAGATGGTGTGATTGAAATTCGGTTTTTCCGTCTGTCTTTGGTATGTCACTGTTTAACTACTATTTATTATACCTTTGTCTACTAACTCTTCACGTTTCATTCCGACTAAATTATGCAATGTTCACTTAAATGTGTAAACATCTATTTATATGGAAAATGGTTGTGATGGCTAAGATGAACACCATGCAAGTTATAACATTCAAGGCTCAGTTGTATACGTCTGCTTAAAGTTGAACTTGTTAACTTAAGTTAAAAAGGCAGACAATAATGTATCCTTAGAAATTAAACCATAGTTAACTTTAAGCAGAGATTATTCAAGTGGTCTTAAGACTCCCGAGTTAAATACTATGAAGTCGAGAAAATCGTTGTAAATTAATCAGTTGTTTTCTTTCCTAGCTCATTTCCTATCATAAAACCTTATACATAGTGGTGACTCGTAAGTCAGAACACTGGAGATTCCTCAGACTAAATATAAGTACCTAGACCATTAACGCTATATCGCTTTATACCGCGAAAAATGAAGCCGGAATACTAGAAAGAGAGCACTGAAGGACGACACTCAAATATCACGTGACGAATGGAAGTTTGTAAGCGGGAGATGTACAAAATGTGTCATAAGTTAACAGTGACAGTTCACATGTATTTTAGGTTAAGAGTGACAGACCGGAGCATGAATTTAACTTTTTCATATGTTGAATTGAAGTAGTTTTGTTATTTTTCCACGCGACACGTGACAATGATAGCTCCCCTTGCACCTCACAGATATATATCTAGCAATATAGCGGATAATTTAAATAATACAGGTTTATTTGGTACGATACAGGAATTATTAGTTTATTACATGCTGATTTGTCCTAATAAAGCTTTTCAACGCTTTTGCCAAAATGGCGTCTGTGGGGCAAACAAACCTTTGTTTTCATTCGAATGTGTGTAATTTATGTTGATTTTTGTACTTTTAGTGGTTGTTTTAATTAAGTTAGTTATAGAACATGTAAAAGAGTATTTTAACTCAATATATGTTTAAAATTACAAATAACAGGGATTCTAAAAAACTTAACACTGTCACGATTTCCTCTACCGCCACAGTTTACTACACAACCAAATGCTGGCATCATGGTACATTACAAATCAATTGAACGTACAAACTATATTAAAATCCTATAACTCAATGTTAAAATCCATTTAATTATATTTGCCCTACAGTAGCCATTTTTAAAGGTCTTTGACAGCTATCTGAAATAACTTATAGATTGAAAACGTTTCTTTTAAATTTATTTGAGCAAATCAAAAGATTTCCTCCTGACAATTTTCATCTATAAAACACAAACGCATTAGCATTAGGCAGTTTCTTTACAAAACATTTGTAAAATAAATGACAAGCAAATTATGCTTGTTATAGGAGATGTTCAAAGCTAGTGGTTTAAGAAAACACCATGTTCATTATTCCGCTGGCGCTTCAATTGTTAAGCAATAATAATGAACATGGTATTTTGTTGAACCACCACCTTTGAACATCTCCTATAAGGTCAAAATAATTTGAAAAACTACAAAGAAATACACAACCATAAAGGAGATCATCGTAAAATTATGAGTAAAGTTCGAAAATTCACGTAAAATTACTGTCACCTTCGCACTTATCAAAGACAAATTTAACTTTTATCACTGTATCAAAATTTTTATATAGTCCATTAAAAACCTTTGCGGAAGGATTGTTGTTTCTAAAACCTTTTTGCCTCAGATAGAACCAAATACATTTTCTTCATTACCTTAATATCAATTTGCGTCAAAGTGAAGAATAATCGTTGATAACTTACAATAGAGTTCTTCACTGTTGTTTGAACTGTTCTTTTCGTTTTAGTGTATAATAACAACTTATACAAATTTGAAAACGGGTCATAGGGATTTAGCATTGCGAACTGTTTTTTTTTCAAATTCCTGCTCGCCCTTTCAAGTGACAAATTACAAAGTCTTTTGACAATTCATCAATAAAAATTAGTAATTTTTGGTGTTTATTTATTGTAACCTCCCTATTTAATTTAGTTCTCATATCATTCGAAACTGTTCCTTGAGAATAAAACTTTTATTTGCTTATTAATGACTTTCTTTTTAGCCTTATTGTCAAAACGTAGGAATGTTGATTGTTTACGCAACTCAATACTATTTTTCTTTCATTACCAAAACTTACTTTTAATTTTATTGACAAATTTTTGAAAACAAGGTGAAATTCAGCTGACTCCTAATAGCAACAGCTATACGGACTAATTTTAGCTTCATTTTGATACCAAAACCATTAACCCATGACCCGTTTTCAAAAGCACGCATTTGTACAATAGTGAACTTACACTCCAGTTCTCTCACTCCAGAAGAGTCCCAAAAGGACGAAACAGCTGTCGAGTGATTTTCGGTGTTTGTTTGCTATTGTACAACCTCTTCTGGACTTACAGCAGGCGATTCGAGATTTTTATTTTTGCTAACACTTATGTTGGCTATAATGATCGAAGGATCGACTTATGTAACTCCTTTTACATACCTGTCGACAAAGTTGCTTAATGTGAACCGTTTGTTTAAAACCATTCTTATTATAAGCAACTATGGATACCAAACTTTAGAATCATACTACAGTACACAGAAGCAAACATGCGACCTGATGGGCGGGTACAATGTCGCTGTGCTCTAAGTTAGTACACCCAGAGAAACAAATAAGACGAAAACGAACGAAATAGCAAGCTAGTGAGCAGCGAAAACAACAACAAACAAACTTTCATCGACGAATATACCGCTACAGCAACTTGTATTGTGATTGGTGGATTGTATTCCCACTATCAATTTTTAAATTTAGTTGGCATATTTTCCGGGTCCGATGTTTGCTTCTGTGCGCTGTAGTAGCATTCTAACACCATACTAACTATGGACTATGCATAAGACTGTAAATACGTCTTTGACATTAGTAAATTTTTGATAACAAGATGCGTATTGTTGGTTGCATATACGATACATATAAATCTTTCCCGAAACGCGACCAAACCAGCAACAGTGCTGTATGCCCAGTCGTCGTTATTAAAAACACCGTTACGGAAGTAGATTCAATACTAAATATTTTATGTTCTGACGAAAACACCATTTATAAAATTTTATGAACACTGACAATCAATTGACGTTTATTAGAAGAAGTGCGTTCAGAAATTACGCACTCGTTATGCATATGCGCCCAAAATCGTTCAGAATTTAAAAAAATGCTTACGGTAGGTATGTAACACTTTGTGCCGTTCATAAGTTATCGTGTGTGCATACTACGTACACACACTTCATCCAGTTTTGACTTGGGTAACTACGTGCACTAAATGAATTGACTTTGTTTTGGTATTCTGGCGAGGTGTTATGATACAAATGTAATATAACGCCACCACTATCATAGTGAATTATTTCATGGCTCTTCGAAGATATGGTTTCCATTTGTGAAGACGTTTGTTTGCTAGTCACGGTCGTTTGTACCCACTTCCAGCGTTTCAGGTATACGTTGATAAGAATCAACGGAGTACCGCCCACCTACACATTTTGACAGGCCTTTACATAAGGTGCACACTCTACCTGGTCATTTTTATCTCATAGCCTCCTGAAGTTATGAAACGCATGCAAAATTTACTAATGACAAAACAATAGAAAAGTTCTAATGGCCATCAAAATATAGGGATAATTAAATTTAACTTTTTTAATTACTTTTAGAATGCACCCACATCATGTCGTTTGGATCAAGCCTTTAAAGGAAGACTTTGATTGGAGGTTGGAATATTGTCATTGAATGTTGGGCATGATACGCAAAAAATAGAAATTTTTCTTTCAAATTGTTTTGGCCAATCAATTACTGTTGTTATTGAAAGATGTGTCACTCAGCTTACGGCAAAGTGGTTTTGCAGTTAGATAGTTGTTATTTGAGAGAATAATACAGTATTTCAAAAGACTGTGGTTGAAAGAGAGGAATCCTGTTTCTATGGCTTCCACCCGATGCTAGACTTAACTTGTCTTGATTTTATTTATATACGGGCGGTTGATGCATTTGAATTTGGAGCGCGGGCTTTCTGCTGCCACGCTTTTTGTCTATTGGCGCGTTTTTGTTTATAGATACGTGAAATGGCGAATAATAAATAATATCATTTTGTTAAACGTCAATTATTTAATTATATATTTAACAGTGGTGTCAGAATTATTTTGAAGTGATTACAGAACAAATAAGAAGAAAGAAGAGAATAAGATGCCACTTACTAAAGAAGACTACAAGAATTTAGCTGGGCTCTTCGCCACCGCCTAGCAATTCGCACTGTCTACTGCCAATAAGCCGGCTGGCACTACTCCTACTTCTCAACCCCCTAAATTCCATATCAGTGAGTACAAATTATGTGATTCTGAATTTAGTTCTGTAGCCGATTACTTCCAACGCTTCGACTGGGCCTTAGAACTTAGTCTTGTACCAACAAAGAGTTCGACAACTACGCAAGAGTGTACGTGTCATGGGCCCTGAACTTAATAAAGCCCTTCGCATTTGTCGAGCCCCACCGACCCACGAGGTTTGGACTACGATAACATCAAAAAGTATTAAATTTCGTGCCTATAGTACAATGGCTAGCGGTATGCGTTAAGACTACGGCGAAGGGCAGTGCACTGCGAGTACGGCACCTTCCTGGACAAATGCTTATCGAACAACTACTACACGGACTAGATAGTAAAGATTCCGTCGATGCTATTGTGGCTAAACAACCTTCAACATTCAGTGATGCCTACAACATTGCACTAGCTGTAGAGGCAACGAAGAATACTACAGCTGTAGTTAAAACTGAGGAAGTTTCTGCTCTTACCCACAAGGTAGGCTATAGGCGTACATAAAATTTTCAAGAGAGAGTTCGTCGTGAAGACCGAGCCCAGGGAAGCATAAGTGCCTGTTACAGCTGTGGGGGCAATCACTTACTACGCTTATGTAAGTTCCTTAATTCAGAGTGCTGCTCCTGCGGAAAAAAGGGCACATCTCGACCGTTTGTCGCTCTAAGACGTCGCAGGTAAACATACGTGAAAATGCCACTACATCTCTAGCACCTTGTGATGACCTAGGTGAGGTACATAAACTGAATAAGATTGAAACTACCAACGCTGTCAGGGCTAAAGACAAGAAAATGATTACACTTACGATCGATGGACGACCATTAGCAATGGAGCTGGATACTGGCGCACCCACCGGAATGGTGTCATTGGATACCTTACGTTCATTAAAACCATCTTACAAGTTGATTCGAATAGACAGACAATGTGCCAGTTATTCAGGACATAAAATTCATTGCATCGGCCGTATTGTTGTAAACGCAAGGCTTGGAACTACGACACGCCGACTTATATGTAGTTGATTGCGGCGATTCTCTGCTTGGTAGGGACTGCATATCCACATTCGCCCACGAAATAGATTTTCTACAGTTATTCAAGTCTCAGAGCAACAAAAAATCGGATCACGTCAATCAAATAACTAGTTGTGAAAACTACGAAGTGATGCTCAAGTACGACTGAATGCTCTTCTGAATGCATACAATGAAGTTTTTAGCGATGTCGCAGGAAGATGTCAGGCCCTTCAGCTACACTCCCTTGAAAAAGATGAAATCAGTCCAGTTTTTGCCAGAGCTGGTGACATACCATTTGCACTACGGGAAGCGTACGCTCAAGAAATAGATCGCCAAGATAGCGTCAGGTTTTTACGAACGTGTAGAATATTCTTAGTGGGCCTCAACTACTCGTTGTAGCTAAGAAAAATGTCAAAATCGGATTACTGGTAACTACAAGCCTACACTAAACCCAAGGATGATTATAGACGAACTGAAGGGTGCGGCACTTTCTGTCGCCTAGATATTACGGATGCCTACTCACATTTGACTGTCGATGAAACTTTCAGTAACGCCTTAACTCTAAATACTCCCACTTATGGACTTATCAGACCAAAGAAAGCCGGTCTACGGAGCTGCGAATATTCCCGCCATATGGCAACGGCGCCATGGAGATGCTCCTTAAAGGTATTCCTAACGTTCTAAATTTTATGATGATATTCTCGTGTATGCAAAGACGTTTGATGAATTACTTGCTACTCTTAAAACTCCTGTTGAAGTGCTCCAATCTAATGGCCTTCGGCTGAATAAAGAAAATGTGTGTTTGCTTCACCAGCAGTCGAATTGTTGGGGCATAGAATCGATAAGAACAAACACGTGAAAGACATTCGAGACTCCGCTACCCCAACTTCACATGAAGAATTGCAACTATTTCTTGGTAAAGCTACCTACTATAGCGCTTCATCCCCAAATCTTTCAACCAAGACCGCCCCTTTGAGAATTTGTTGGTGAACCAAATACAGCAACTGCCAGTAAGAGCTGAGCAAATTGCCGAAGAAACAAAAAAATACCTCATCTTAAAAAAATAATGCAAATGCTGGAGTCAGGACTAAGCCTAACGCGAGAAGGCTACAAAGCGCCGGAGATGCATTACAGTTTAGCAGCAGGCTGTCTTACTTTCGAACACAGGGTGTTAATTACGAAGTGCTTGAAAGCACAATTCACCACGACCTTCACATGGCATATTTAGGAATAATGAAGATGAAAGGCTTGGCCCGTTCATTTGTATACTGGCCGGGCATTGACAGCGACGACGAAAGCTTGCAGTGAATGTGCAAGACATGCACATGCACCACCAAAGTTTAGTCAACACCACTGGGAGTATCCTCAAGCACCATGGGAACGAATCTATACCGATTACGCTGGACCTTTGGAGGGGTTGATGCTGGTCGTGACCGATGGATACAGCAAGTGGTTAGAAGTTAGGTGACACATACTTCGACTACCAGTGCAACTATTGCTATTCTTGACGAGCTGTTCGCTGCTTATGGTGTTCCAATCACTATTGTTTCTGACAATGGATCAAATTTTACTTCTGCGAAATTCAGTGACTACTTGAGGATGGTTGGCGTCAAATTCCACAAACGCACGGCTCCGTATCACCCAGCTACAAATGGTCAGGCTCAGCGATGTGTTGAAACAGTGAAGGACGCCCTTAGAGCTACCAAGAATTACATTCAATCAAAAACATTTCAATTAATTCCTTAGACAATACCGGAAAGCACCACACGCTACGACGGGGAAGTCTCTAATCACAGCTCTTTTGGGTAGGGCCAATCAGACGAGATTAGATCTGATCAGACCGGAAGAAACGAAAAATGAGGAGAGACAGGCTTACAATTTCAATCCAAGCTACCGGGTTTTCGGAACCAAACAGCGCAGTTTACTTCTTATCAAAATCCTCAAATGGACAAATGTCTGGCAGGTAAAGTCGTCCGAAGACTGGGTGACTTACACTACAACATTGATTTCAAAGGAAAATTCGTGAAGCGACATGTTGACCAGATCAGGAAGAGGGCTGAGTCGAGAACTCCATCAAGTCTTCAGATAAAATGGAAAGGCGTCCAACTTTTGGTATGAACTTGGATTTGGGACCGTCATCTTCTGCATGTGGACAAGCAGTTGGGAATACTCAACCTTCAGAAACTGAGGCTGCACTTGACGCTTGGCGGAAGTCCACAATCAATTGAATCCGACGGACTGCTCAAAACTCACCAGCCTTCAGAAACAGGTAACGACTACTTCTCAAGTCTTCTAGGGCCAGGAGGTCTAGACAACTCTATAGTCTATAGGGGAAGAATGATGTATTTGAATTTAGGCTGGCTTTCTGCTGCCACGCTTTGTCTATTGGCACGTTTTTGTTTATATAGATACGTGAAATGGCGAATAATAAATAATATCATTTTGTTAAACGTCAATTATTTAATTACATATTCAACAGCGGTTAAAGGACATCGTGTTTCAAATTGAACCTAGGACCAGAGAAATATGAAAAACCAAGTTCGTAATGCAATAAATAACATCCGATAGCCTAAAAATTAAAGCTGCAGCTTTGTCTACCTATGAGAGGCTTCAGCAATGTTTAAAAGCGTGACGGTCCGCATTTCGATCGTTTACGGGGCATTAAAAACCTTTCTTTTTAAAATCGGTCCTTTTGGTGCTTCAAACATAATAAAGAATTCCAGAACAATTAGTTTAAAATTAAAAATTTGAGAAATTTCCTTATAGTTTTCTTTGGCTTAAATTTTAAGTTAGGAACAATATGTCAAGCTTGTTTAGGCAATTTTAGCTACTTTTCTCGAAAAAAATCACGCCAATCAATGCATTTAATTTTTATTGAGAATATTAACCATTTTGTCGGAATGTCGAAAAAGACCACTAGCGGGTCATGTGGAAACTAACAAAACTTCAAATAATATAACATTCCATTTGTAGCGCAAGAATACTATTTTCACTAGCCCAAGTTTGTTAAAATTGGCTTAGCCGTTTTCGAAATAGTATATTAAAGAACTAGTTTCAGAAGACGCATTTTATAAAGACAGGTACGAGTCGCTAAATGCCTTCTGAAACGAATTCTTTATACTATTTTTTCTATTTTGGGCTTTCAGATTGATTTTAAAATAAAATTTCGCAGGTTTTTAAATTTAGGAATTTTGAAGTGTAATTGCTAAGGTGGCAATATTTTCATTAAATTTTTGGTTTAAATGCTAGTTTAAGTTTAATTAGTACATTTATCATATGTTTCATTAAAAAAATGGGTGGAAATAAAATAAGTAGATAAATAAATCTACTGAACATTAATTATGATTTAAATTAAATGCACACCGAACGTAATGACAGCTTGGACACAGTATACAATAACATTCAGTAGGGACAGTATGCGTCGGCACCTTTGAAGTTTAAAGGATAAGTTTTCATATCTCTGGTAGGACTTCTTAGAAATCGATATAGATGGCGTTGTGATAAAACACTGTTGTGACACTGTCAAATCGCTTACATTGTTAACACGATAGATAAGGTCACACTGTAATACTTGTTAACCTCAAATCCAAATGTCCCGAATCGTTTTGTTGTAAGAGAATTTATGCGATAAATAATCGTGCAATAAATTAATTAAATCGAAATTTACTACAGTTTCAAGCGCCAACTTTTACTTGTTTATTATAAAACACTAAAATGTAGAACGGTTTCAGCCCCAGGGCTTTAATGCAAAGTGAACCAAAAGAATTGTAAAAAAACACTTAAGCATGCTGCCAAATAATTGTTTTTCTTCTTATACGTTCACCCTCATCATTTGTAAATTGAAAGTTTTTGTTTACAAATTTTAAGGCGTAAAATAACCACATTCTACTATATAATTTCAATAAATATGTATATGGAAATGTTCTACAGGATGACTGAAGGTCTCTAAGGTATACATTTATAAATTGTGACAAAGTTCGATCCAAGAAGACAGTAGCTTCAAATTTTCTCAAAAACCTGTTCCAGTTCACAAACGTAATGGAAAAAATTGTCATTGGGCATATACAACTTGCCAAACAGTTGGAGGTTTTGTTCTGATAGCTCCGAAATGAGCATACAAAGAAGTTTTGTCAAGGTCTTTATGATCATTTGCATATTGTTTGCATACATCACAACTATGAACACTTAAACATTTTCGGATTAGGTAACCACAAGTGTGTACCTGATTGAGTTTTCTTCGATGTTATGGTAATGGTAATCACAGTCTTTCAAAGTAATTATGAAATCTTGCGTTTCTAAAGGTGCATTTACATCCACAGATCTCGAAATAGTGTCTAGATTTAATTTTAAGATCTCACGTAATCTGGTAAACAGTTTTGGTGGAGAATGAAAGAAGTTTTGAGAAAATACCTTTTTGAAGAAAATAAATCTCAAATCCTTCAGACTTTAGTTTATCCCATAAAATAAGCACACACTTTTATTGTAATTGCAAACAACGAATGAATTTAACCTGACTTTAAATTTCTTTGGTGTGTTTATTTACTTTAAGTGTTTAGAAATCGTAAACATTTGCTTAGGATATTCCAACACCTTAAAAGCACAATTATATTCTTTTGTGTTGCTTGTTTCGTGAAGAATTCAGAATATCAAAAAATTTGTCAAATAATTCGATAACTTCAATTGTTGCGGTTGCATCTTCAGCAAGTTGGACCATTTCCTATAAATATTATTTTTGTAATTAAAATACCTACACACTAAGAATTTTTTATTGTGATACAAAAGTGAAAATATTTCTAGCAATGTTTTTAAAATTTTTGAATAGCGATGGCTACGCCACTACCGGGAAACGTAGGAAGTCCTGCCAACTGGCTGTCATGCGCGAGGTAAATTTTGTCATCAAGGACCTACTGAATGTTATTGTATACTGTAGCTTAGACGTTATCAGTGTTACCACCGTTCGGAATAAAAATTGTTCTATTTCTATAAAGAACTCAAATTTGTATAAAAGAACTCATTTGGTGCTTTTATAGCTCTGTAAACGACCCAAAATAGAAAAATACTTATTTTTTATCGGAAACCTTTGAAAATCCCCACCACTTTATTTTTAGAGATACAGCAAAAATTGTCAAACAAAAAGGTTAATATAGGGGAGATGTGAATGCATGTGCTGATAAATCGTGGGAGACATATGTATGCAAATTTTGAAATTCAGTTCGGGTTACCGATACCTACTTAAATATAAGTAGCATTGTTATGCAAATTTTAGCTGATATCAGTGAAAACGTTTTCATGTTATCACTTTGACTCGAGCATAATTTTTAAAATAAACAGTTTTGAAATTAAGAAAAGTTAGATATCACTGTTAACTGCATTAATGGAACATTGTATGCTTTCCATAATAATCTAAAGTTTTTTTATTTAAATTCCATTAATAGCATAACATTAAAAAGGGTTATATTTCAAAAATGGTTGTTCCATCAATTCCAAATATAAACACAACTGACGTAAGAACAAATTAATTACCTTGAGCAACATTAAGCCTACTTGCCGCCAGGCTATGTGTTAGCAATGGTGGCATAACTTTATTCTGATCATTAGCATTACTGGGCAATCTCAAAGAGCCCAAAATATTCTAAACCTCTAATTCTGATGCACTTGAGGTTGTGCGGAGGAGAGATTCAGCTTGTTGATTAGGTCTTTGATTGGCTGGCGGTGGTGGTCTTTGCACCAAGTGAACAACTTTTTCCATTGACATCTGTGATCAGTCGAATTCACTTATAACTTAACAGTGTAATGAAGGTTTACCATAGTCGTTGAGTTTTGAAGAATCTTGCAATACGACCACAATAAATAATTCTCTGAGTATCAGCGGGAATGTTTACAGTAGCAGCTATCTTCTCTTTAAATTGAGCCACAGTCATCTACAAGAAAAATTGATCATTTTTGTTTTAACATTGGATTAGTAGTAATCCTTACGTCGTCATCAACAGTAAAGGCATGGTTTATAGGAATCCAAGGTTTTCACAGTTAATTTAATCATTTTCTCTGAAAAATGACTATGCAAAATGAACGCAATTAAAAGCTAAATAATAGATGAAACGCAAACATAAAGGGTAACAAATGTCAAAATAATTGCCTATTTCACGACAAATTTATCACTTGAAAGTAACGTTTAAGGATTTTCTATGGAGATGAGTAATGAGCAAAATGGTGAAAACGGTTAAGTACGATAAGACGAAAGCGGTAAAATACATCGTTTAACATTGCATTAAATCTTTGGGCGTAATACCTAGTAAGTTTCTTCGGCAATTTCAGCTATTTCTTAATCACAATTCAGGAACTACAACAAATACTACTTATCGCACCTTTAGAAAGTTAACCATTTATGCTGGCAGTGTCATTACTTGCCAACTGCTTGATTTTCGTTCAGTTTGAGCAAGATACCACACAATAATATACAAGGTTAAAGTGAATTAAATCAATGAATTCAGTATTTGAGTGACGTATAGTAATAAAAGGTTTATTATAAAGTTACATTTAGAACTACAACTACTTTAGTATCAGCACAATTTTATAGGCGATTAGAGTGCGATAGAGGCTTTTTTATCGAGGCTAATTGTAATTAATAAACACGGTGTCATACACCAATAGTTAAAATAAATCGTCAAAACTAATGGTTTAGCCAATTAAAATTTAATAAAACATATAAAGACTCACCAATATTTTTTATTTGTTCCTCACTTGTAAACAGGGGCTTATCAACTCACCTTGAAAATGCATGTTAACTAGCTACTAACTTGTAAATATAACTGGCTAGCCTGTAAAATTTTACACGCGTCCTCACTATTTTACCTTATTTTTAGGTAATTTGAAATGACGAACAAACTCTCTAACGTGATTTATATTGTTATTAACATTTGAAAATTGGGGTTTTATTACTATCGTATACATTAAATATCATGGTGGAGTGGCGATTTCAGTAATATTGAAGTTTCCAGGAGATGTTATGTCACTTGTACTTGCACATATATTTTCTGTAGAAGTGGATGGCGTGGATTCTTCAAGTGGAAACATTCTTTTGCCATTTTAATCTTATTATTAATCCAATCATCTAAAAGTAGCTTTCTGCAATTTGTGTTGATTTCCATCCACCTTGCAGCTTCAGAGCTAAAGTATCACCACCTGCATCAACCGCCATCGTTGCTCCAGTTCGTCGAAATGATGCCCTGTATAAAGTGCCGGTTCTTCTAATTTCAAATATTCAGCAATTTTCTTGGGTATTGCGCCTACAGTATGTTGACCTGCATTTAGGGCGTGCTGTACTTCTTGGAGGTCGTAGAGCCGCATATTTCCGATAAAGAGCACAAGGTTTAAAGCTACACCCATCGTCCGTTATTGTAAACCTCCTTGTCGTTAAATTTTTTGGTCTCTCGTAAGGTGACAACAATATATTTCTCCAAATCCTCCACGTCATTTACAGTGAGGATAGAAGCTCATCGCACCGACAACATACAAATATACCAAAAATGGTACTGACTTTCTCGTCAGAAGCTTCAATGATAAACTTTTCCACTTTGCTCTTTCGTCAGAACCTTGGCTTTCTTAGGGACGCTGCGGCGGATCCAGTGAGAACGTGGGTGGATCGCCCCCCCCGTCAGAGCTAAAAAAAAACAAGTTAAAAGATTTGAAAAATTTACATGCAACTTGAAACAAAATTGCAATTGAAAAATCTACAGCGACAACATGCAAAAAACACAATAAACCGTTCATTATTATTATTATTATTATTATTATTACCATTTTTACAAATCACACCCATGAAAACGCCCCCTCCGTGGCGGAGTCCTGGATCCGCCGCTGTGGGGACGTAGCGTTCATTTCGTCTTTTCAAAAACGCAAACCACTTTATGAAATCTAGAAAATGACATATGTAACTAAAAACCTTACTAATAAATATAAGAAAACAAACCTGCAAACATCAATGTTTTCTTTAACTGCCAAACAACTCTTAACCATTGACCTCTTCGACCATAAAGAATTCGGGCTGGGTTTGGCAGACAATTTATTGATATACGCTAATATAACGTCTTCCGTAACACCAGTCACGTTGTTTTCCTTTGTCACTTTTTTGAACTCCGCGTACTCGTATTCATACCTTGATGAAGATTTTTCGGGCAGTAATCTTGCAACTACATTTGCTGCTTCATCAATATGATAGCTTGCGGAACACTTATTTCAGTAAATCTCACCAGCAAAACGTTCCGGAAACGTGAAATTGAAATGAAATAATTAATCAACAAAATAAGTCCCGTGCGTTTCCAAAGCAATACGTCTAGAGCTCACATGATTTTTTCTCCGATTTTCGAAATTTTTAGAATTTTTAATGGTTTATTATTCATTTATAATAACTTTTTACAAGTGAAGAACAAATAAAACATTCAACAATACACGCAAGGTAACGGGTTTTACCTTGCTAGTAATGTTAAATACTATTAACGAACGAACGACTAAACGAAAATTTCTTATCCAGCATGGGCCAACGCCGACGAAACAGAAGCAATTGCAGCCACATGAATAACTAAATAAAAAACTCAGACCCGTCAATTTCTGATGGGGCATCTTTTCAATTTTTCAATTGCATTATTAAATTTGTTACTGCAATATCTTTTGTTTTTTTTAAATGACAAATCCGGTAAATCATATGAGGGCCCGCTAAGAGCGATGACACACACAGCGGTTTGTCGACTCAGCTGTCGGCTCGACTGCCGTGTCCGCGCATTCGCAGGTATTCTCAAATGACGCAAAACACACACGCCGATACTACCGCCGGGCGCCATGGAAAGCCGTCTCGACACGCCGTCTATTGGAAGAAACGCGCGCGGTTTTATTACTGACGCGGCGTGTATTTACGTTGTTTTCATTAACACTGACACACGTCAGTTTATCCGGCGTTTTCTTTTGTCAAACGCAGCTACCTAATAAGATTTTCATTAAAATTAAAGATTTAAAATGCGCAAGCGTTTAGCCGTCGACACAAAACCGCTGTGTGTGTCGTCGTTAAACGGCAGTCGAGCGGACAGCCGAGTTGACACAAACCGCTGTGTGTGTCATCGCTCTAGGGTTTTTGTACGGTTGTTCTAGCCGAACGGCCAAAGGAAACTAGCAACATGTGGGGTTTTTTGAAAAGCATTTTCTGTCGTCTATCCGATTTTGCACAAAAAACTGTGGGTTGCCATTTAAAAAGTTTGATGTGACGTCATTTCCGTTAAAACTAGAGGTAATACTGGAATGCCTACAGGCTGAAAAGATTTCCCCCTCAGAATCATTGATTTTTCTATATAATTTATTAAATTTTAATTGACTAAATCATCAGTTTTAATGATTTATTTTAACTATTGTGCTTCACACGTGTTTATTAATTGTACAATTAACCTCGATAAAGCCCTCGCAAGTTTGGACAAGACGTCGGCATTTATGTAGCATAAGACATCGTACGGCGCCGTCATTATGTTCATCATTCATTTTAGCGAATCAGATGCTCGCATTAAATTTTGACAGGTGTTCTGAACCAATAAGCGTTACACACCTTTCAAGATGCATGCGCTAGTCAAATAACAATTATTTAACATGCTATATTAGCCAAAGTTCGTGGGATACTGGTAAACGCGTCGTATAACCTTAAAATGGGCAAGAGTTGAAACAGATTTATTTATTTCCTTTATTATATTCGCCAAGAAGGTAACAGCTCATAGACCCTTTTTTATAGTGGAAGGTTTTTGTCCACTATAATAAAAGGGTACACAGAGCTGTTATACCTTCTTGGCGAATCAATAAAAAATTAAAAAACCGGAAGGAAGATATAATTCGATTATTTGACATATTTATACAAAGCGCAACAATTATTGAACAAATACAATTAAAAATAATTGTTTAATACCTACCTCTGCTGGTTGTGTTTAGTCCTCCCAAACAAGAAATTGAGAGTAGACGTAGTTTACTGTTTTGTAGCTGTTTGAAACTAAAATACCATATAGGTAATTATATGTTTCATTTTCACACATATCAATTACTGTTACTTAGTTTGTTAATTATTTAGTTATTAATTTTTTTTCCGTAGGTTTTGGACTATACTACGTAAATGCTGATACTGCTTTAAGCCAAGTGAGACGTCAAATGTTTAAATTGTAATTACATTAAATACAAAGAAGAAAAATAATTTTAAACTTGAATTAAAATATTTAAATTTAAGGCAGTGTTCTATACATTCTAATCAGATTCGGATGTTGGTGATCATTCTGACTGTCTAATATTATTTGTAGGGTTGTTAACCTAAACTTTTGTATAATAAGAATTGAATAGTTTAAACTCATAATGCTAAAGGGGATGGCGACGACAAGCGGGTTCAGGTCGTACAAGTGAAAGCGTAGCAGGTAGTTGCCAAAACCCACCCGTTGGGTAGATGTAAGTAACTCATTTATATTAAATAAAAATAAATAATTCAACCACAGTCCACTTATTAAAAATTAGAATTAACACTGACTATTCATCAAGTGAAATAGTTTCACGCAGTATTTTACGAAACATAATCTTCACGTCAAAGCGTCTCGTCACATTCTTGGATGTGTGAGGTTTTGATACGCAGATGCAGGTGCGAAACAAAACATCCAAAAGTTAGTAAAGCCGATAACATCGATACAATATCCATTATAAATGTTTGATCATCAGGTAGCTCTTGTTTTTTTATGCAATGTGTTAAAGCAAGAAGAAAGAAGTCAAATATTTTGGAGTACAATCTAAATTTCGAATTACGGGAAACTAATCAATTTTTACTTCACATCTTACGAAATAGTTGAATAGAAAAGTTGGATGGTTGTTTATATTATGTATTTGGTGATAAAGTGCATAGCGCTATCTAAAAGCGATATAGTTTTAATGCTTGAAACACACGTGTGTTGATAAAGCCAAGTATAACTTGTACGGAAGCATACCCGCACACATGTCGTTACAGTTAACTGTTGGCATTTTTCTTAGTTTATACAATTCACACGTGTCAATGTTTTTACACGAAATGTCGTAAGACACACATTTTACTTTGGTGATAACATTAAAGAAAGTAAAGTTAAGAAAGTTGATGTTATACATTTTGAAAGTAACGACAACGCTGGGTAGGTGGGCAAGAGTTAATAAATGTTTTACTGCTCGTTAGAATTGCTTATTTTTACAAACACATAAACATATTTAAAGTAAATAACTACACGTCGCAATAAAGGCGTTTCCAAGTACGTCACGACTGAACGTCACCAGAACAGCTGTTTGCGGACAACTAAAACGTGTGATCTTACGACAGTTTCGTAAACCATGGTTTTTCTTGTTTTTAGAAGTTTTTGAAGATTTTTGGAAAGTACTTTTTAAATATTCAAAGCGCACATTTATAGTCTGTGTTAAGTGAGTATAGATACCTAAATCTATTAATTTGGCATTTTACTAAAAAATTGTAACAAGCAGCTGAGTTTTTATTTGTTATAATGAAAAGTAGAACTATTACTTACGCTTATACAATGTTTGCCACTTATTTTACAAAATTTGCCGAAACTCCGTTTCAAACTATGCAAAAGTCTGCAATCAACTGTTTGTGACGTCACTTGGAAATTCGTTCATAAGCACAAATTAAAATATGACAAAAAAAAACAAGATAGGAAAAAAATTAGGCAAATTCTAATTCAGTATTTTTTCGGGTCTTTTTTAAGTTGGGAGAAAAGGTGATGGTATTCACCAAATTGTCGGCTCTCGCGATTAGCTTTATAAACACCTATACGTTTTTTTTTGTGGAAAAACTTAAATCGATGTTATCTAATAAAAATAAGTTTCTCCTCCTTCTCGAAAACACGCGGGATATAACAAGCTTCTAGGTGGTCACCTAAATAGGGACAAAGTGCTTTAAGAAAGTGCCTTACTATTTACTTGTTATACGGTTAAATAAAACGTATGCTAATATGTTTCCGGAAATTCCCATGGAATTAAATTACAATTACTGGAATTTGGTAATGAAAAGAGAAAATCAGCCCGAAAATTTCATTAATTTGATTGTTAATTATAATGGCGTCGTTTCGTTGTTATTAGCATAATCAATATTCCTAAAAGTCTTGAGATTGTTATTTTTAGTTGGCTATGATAATCGAAAGATCGACTTATGTAACTGCTAACACATTTGTCGACAAAGTTGTTTTAATCAGAATGCATTATCATATGTGTTACGTTAACACGAGTCGACACTAGATGTCGCAACAGTTATTGATAAATTTTTATAATTTATCTTGTACCAATTGTATTATTTGCTAGTAATACGTACTATCTTCTGCCCGAAATGCACTATTGCCGGTACATGCCTTGAAATTCTATAAACTGCTACACTTCACCTGCGCGAGATTTCCGATGGAGGGGCATATATTTTAATTCTTTTTAAAAATATTGTTTCTTTTGAAACATCGTGTATAAATCGTTGAGGTTAAAATTAAGATTTCAAATTTTCAACCATGGCTATGGCTGCTAATAAACCGAAATTTATAGTCTTCGATTTAGGTATGATTGCAAAATAGGTAACGTTATATTTTCTGTATAATAAAAAAACTTTAGATTATACTTTGTGGCCTTTTTGGGTGGACTCTCATGTAAATCCACCGTTTCGGAAAAGGTAAATCATTCAAGATCATTTCTCAAAAAATTCACAAATCTTTTTGTCATAAGAACATAATACTTGCTGCAACACTTTAGCTCTTCTGGGGACATCATTGACTCAACCGGAGCAAAAGTAAAATGCTACAAAGAAGTACCTAAAGTGTTAGAGAGCCTCCATCACGATGGATACATTCTTGGTATAGCGTCGCGTACGTCGGAAATTCATGGTGCGTTGCAATTAATCGATTTATTTGGCTGGGCTAACTATTTTACATATAAAGAAATTTATCCTGGGAAAAAACTACGCGCCGCCAAGTAATGTTATAAGATGGTATAATTTGGAAGTGTATTCGTTTGTCATAGTTTCAGGAAGCAATCCGAATACAGTATGGGGACATGTTATTTTTGGCGATGAGAATCAGAAACATACAGGATTTGAAGAGAAGAAGGTGTAACTTCGATTCTAGTCAAAGATGGGTTACCAAGAAGGTAGTTGAGGATGGTTTGAAAGTGTATGCACAATCAAATGAGTAAATTCATTAAATAAATTATTTATTGAGTACATGTTGGTTTTTGATATGTACACCAATCCGTGTTGTCTTGCAATGATGGTGGTACAAAACGGGTCAATGCAACGTTTGACTTGTAAATTGTTAGCTGTTGGTTTTGAGGTCTGAGGCTGAATTCAAAATAACTGCGTAAGGAAATAAAATTTATAGGTAATGTGATTTCGTAGTTCAAAAGTGAGTTTAGATCTTATATATTCAATGTGAGCATCTTCTCCATGATCACTGTATTGGTTACATTTTTTTTTACATAAAATAGTGCAATTCTGATTTTGTATACAATTTTGTGTTTATTATAAAATTTGCTTGTACAAACATAATAAATAAAGCTATTTGTAACCTCTTTCTCTAGCATAATCTTTCAATCCGTAGTTGATAAGTTTATATTTATGCCATTTTTAACCAAAACTGATACAACACCTGCTTCTCTCAAATCATAAATATTTCGAAGCTCATCGTCAAAAAACAGCATGTCTTCATAAGATACCCCAGATTTCATTCTGAGTCTGTAACACGCATGTTAGGATTGTACCTAATTAATAGTAAACAAAGTACTTAGAAAAGTGCAAAATCTTTCTCCCTGGATAGATTTCTTTGTAGGTAAAATACTGATTCCAATCGAACAATTCGATTAGCTGTTCGGCGCTATAAAGTTTTGGCGTTCTAGATGCGACCGCCAAAATATATCCTTTTTCCATAAGTGTCTGTAGTATAACGGGCACGTCTTCATAGTGTTGAATAATTGATCCTTTGGAGTCGACGATTGCACCACAAGTACTGAAATAATAGGCAAGTGTAAAACTGAAATCTGTGGTAGCGATAGCGAAAATATTTACCTTTTACAAAATGGTGGATTTGGTTGACGATGCAACCAAAATGGCCATAAAGTGTAATCTGAAGTATTTTAAAAGTTGAATAAGAAATTTATTGCAAAATGTTTATGTACCTAAATCGAAAACTATCAGTTTAGGTCGTTTCCTTCCATTATTCGACATAACCTCAATTTTGTACAGTGACAAATAATGTAGATCTCTGTTTTTTTGTCGACACACGCCGAATCTTGTGTCGAATCGTTGATTGAAAAATACTGAATACAATAAGATTTTTTTACTCTGTGAATAGTATGATAAACAGGGAAACTTCAAACTAACGGATAAAAGAAACTAATTATGGCGCTGTGGTTACATCATAGATAAACGGCAGGTTTAGATGAGAAACTCATGCTTAAGCTTGTATTACATTATACTTTTTTCGTGTAGAAACTTTGACAAGTTTGTAAACTTGATGAACTTAACAAAACTTTTATAATGTTACGGAAACTTCGTCCAAGTTTTGAAACTAGAAGGATTATTTTTCTGTGCTAGAAGCGGACCAAGTTTTCATCAAAGTTTACTTACTAGACTTGCGCACTGGATCAAATTTAAGAGCTACCAACACTTACTCACAAATTAGTTGCTTATGTGTTTTTGATGTTTGTTTATTTCTACCAAGTGCTTCTACGGTTATAGCGTTAAAACACGAATCTTTTCAAATTTTATGTAGGATGTCTTAGAACACACGTTACAATTACAGTCAAAATATTGTTTATTTTTCTTAAACTGGTTACATTCTGTATTTTAAATTGTGAGGTTGTCAGTTACCATTATTTATTGACCGTTGAGCCACAGAAAAATAAACTATACAGAAACTCCACTCGACTGTTGGCACTTCGATGTTGATTGACAAAACATTTTTTCGCGCATACTTCTGCACACATAGGTTTAATAACAATATGAATAAAGCGGCTGTACAAATTTTGTACGAGTATAAGATTTCATCAAGCGGCACTTTTTTTCCTTTCAAAGGTATTTCAATAAAGACCACCAAAATACCAAAGAAAGTGTCTATTTAATTCTAAAATACAAACAAGCACATATAGTAGATTATATATCATTAAGAGTAGAAGTAGGTCTTTTGTGGTGAACCCAGATGATTGACGGACGAGACGCCAGTGTTTTTTATTTGCCTCGGCTATCGCCTCTGCAACTAAAACACATTCGTCATGAAAAATAAAATTTTAGTACCTTGAAACATTAAAAACTATTATCTAACACCATCAGTTTTGATGCATTTAGTCACTAATTTTAGTGACTAAAGTAGGCTTTATTCACTTCTGACTAAAATGTTTAAAAATGCATATATTTCTGTGTTTATGTAAATAACCTTGGCAATGAAATCTGCGCAACCATGATAAAATTACAAATTACTTGAAAATTTTGCTTTTTCGCAAAAGTAACTTCAATCCGTTACGAGTTGCGAAAACTGCTGGTGTAAGATAAAACGTCGTATATCACACGCGAGAGAAATGCCATTATAGAGCTCGTGAGAATTATTGTGTGCTATCGCATGCTCGTGGTTCAAAATTCTCACTCGCAGTTATAATGATGCATTTTTCTGACTTACTTAATTAACTATAGTTCTTTATTACATGGAACAAAGACAGCCAAAACAAAAATGCAGACATAATAAAACAACATTAAACATTAATTTAAATATTTAAATTTTTTCTGGTTTCTGCTATGTATGGTTGACCAGAATCTTTTAAAATTACAAGCATGCACAACAAAAATTTTGAAAAATTTTGTATTTTTGACATCCCGTGAGTCTAATGTGACATTTTAACCTGAGGCTTAAAATCGATGAGAAGCCCAATTAATCGAAATACCTGGGAATTTTAATCGCAATAAACAAAAACGTTGTGGTTGTTACAAAAGAAAACTTATTCATATTGTGTTTGCTAAAATCATAAGAAAGGAGTTGGCAACTTTTGATTATACTAAATTTGATTATGATTTCTATGATTTAAAAATCCAGTAAAATAAAAATATATAGCAGTTCGTTCATAGATAGTACCAAGTAATACATTGATAAATTTCTTCGTTCGGTTTACAGTGGTCACTGGAAATACAACATATGAATATGTGTCTGCATTAACCTATCCTTGTCACCTTCCCCATGTCTGACAATTGTTGCTATTCGTTCATTTATTGTTGAATTTTCCGATTTTATATACAATTTATTAGAAAATAATGTCCGTCTTGCGATTGGTAGGTTGCTGTTATTAAAATTTCATTCATAATAATTTCAAAAACAAACTTTTTTTTCACGCAAAATTTGTTTTAATAAGTTTAAAATGTTTTCATATATACTGTACTACACAGTAGCATTTTCGGGTTTTGCCCACAGAAGCTTTTCTGCGATTTGTCAATTCGGCTATTTACCAATTCGACTGGTTTTGAAATTTGAAGTCGCCTGCATAAAAAGTTGGATATTTTTTAAACACTGTGTAAGATACAGAGTGGCCCACCAAAAACGAAACAGACCGTTTTTTGGAACTATCTTCCGCTTTCAAAAAAAAACCCACGGACAGCTCAATTTTTGTTTGGTATGGGACATCTTCCGAAGACAAAGTTGACCCCGAAAATCTTAAATGGCATGATAGGTCGACCGGTACCTCATATGAAAGTTCTTTCAATTCTCTATACAACTATATACATCTTATTTTGGTCGAGGGGCCACAGCCCTATTTTCGAAAATAAAAAAATAGAAAATACTGCAATATGGAAGAGAATGTCCATTTTGTTTACATTTTATTCCGAGAAGGGGTCCCTTCACCGCATCTACAGAGAAATTTCATCAAAATGAGAGGTCCACTTAGACCCCTTTCTCGGAATAAAATGTATTTGGTAGAATATAGAATTACAATACCTTTCATAGGAGGTGCCACTTTTGACAGGACAAATTTCATCATTCATGAATGTCCCTTGCAAACATGAATTGGCATTCTGGGCCTTATTGTAGTATCTTCCGACTTTATTTTTAAAAATAGGGCCGGCGGGGCCCCTGACCGAAATAAGATGCATAGTCTTATAGAGAAGTGAAATGGCTTTCATGCGAGGTACCTGTCTACCTATCATGCCATTTAAGATTTTTGACTTGGGGCTTCCTGGACCTTCGGCGTAAACTTTGTCTTCGGTAGATGTCCCCTTCCAAACAATAATTGACCTGTCCGAGCGTTTTTTTCGTTTCGTTTTTTGTGAGTCACCCTGTATACAAACAAATGTTTGGAATAGTTTGAACCAGCTGCTAATAAAACGAAAACAAACTTTTGAAGCTCCCTAAATTAAAATACATTATAGAAATATATAAAAGCGCTTTTATTAAATTCACACAAAAAACAACACTTAAATAATTGCATTCACAAAATAAATGTTTCTGTACATTACTTACAATTCCTTATCAAAAATACAATTCATTAATCACAAATTTACTTTGTCACGTAAATGTAGTACGTACTTTAAAAACGATAAATAGCAATAAATGACAATAACTATGACTAGCAGCAAGCTATTAAAAAAATTAACACTTTCAATACAAAAGAAAAATTAAGTCAAGTATTTTAGGCCTGCCGATATAAATATATTGTGTGATTTTGTCCCTACTTTCAAATTACTCTATTTTTTCAATTAGTAATTCAAATACATAATAAATATTTAATTTCGTCGCTACATTGCCTAGACTACTTACAATTAAATTTATATAATTTTGAATGATACGAAAACGAGTGAAACAATTAAAACAACTTGTAATATATGATGCATTTCAAAATAAAATTAAAAGTGTAGCGTACAATATAAATCAATTAACAATAATGGACAGGTTAATATGTAATAATTGTAACAAAATTAATAAATAGTATCAATACTTAGCATAATTTGTTTATCACTTCGTTTACTGGATTTTTTGAAGGGGTGTCAATTGTAAACCCTTCGATAGCATTCTTTCTTCAAAATCTCGATCTTCTTCAGAATATCTGGAATTGGAACTATTTTAAAACAATATTAGTTTCGTTCGTGTTCAGATATAAATGATAAAATAACTGAAGGTGTATGTGGTGATCAATTAATTTTGAAATTTTGTATGTTTTAAAAAGTCATCATATCAGCAAAAAAACAAAGAAAAAGCGATGTGCTTTAGACAAATTGATTAAACAAAACTGAAAAAGTTATACAAAAAATGTTTTTGAATTAAAATATTGATTAATTAATTTTATAGTAAATGTTCTATTCAAACCGAAAGTAAATTAAGGTAATTCAAATTAGTTCAGATTTCTAAAAATTAATTTAAGAAAGCAATTAAATTTATTTTTGTAAATAATGCCATGGTTTAAGTTGCAATAAACGGTTAAGAACAGGTGTTTACATTTTGATAAGCATTAAGTTTGTTGAATGCGTGGGACATAAAAGATATTTCTTGAAGTGAATAGACGAAAGGTTTGGGCAAATTAGTTTGGCGTCTAGCAGACGTGATATGAGTGCAAATATTAAGTGAAAATGAACTTCAGGTCAATGATACAAACATTAATTTAAGTGCAAGGAAACATGCCATAGTCGTAAATAAGATCTGAACGACTCGACATAAATAAAAATACACCGACCATGTAAAATTATAAACGAAATTTGAATTAATAAAGTTGGTGAAATAAAGACACTAATAACAACGATGTGTTCCATTGATTAAAGTATTGACTTGAAAGTGGCCAAGACAAATTCGAGAACTGAAAGTTTGGGAACGAATTAAGAATCGAATTTAAAGATTTCATCATCCGACCGGAATAATAAAAATTTAAGGTTAGTTATCTAAGTAAAAAAAAAATCATAATCAATGTAAAACGGAATATTTTTTTAGTAATTAAATTTTAATTTCGTTAACGTGCACGTATAAAATAAGTTTATTAAATATTTTTGTTTATGTTTTGCATGTAATATAAAGTATGCAATGGATTACAATAAAATTTATTTTATTAAACCATAAGTTCTTTTAAACGAACTCAAGCCCTGAGATTAAACTAAATCATGTTTGTAGTCTCACAGTTCAATAAATTTTTTTTCTAAATTAAATTAAAGAATAAAGAAACATCCTCTTAAATGATCAATAATGCCACAAATATGATCAAATCTTGGAGGTTGTTAAAACAAAACCTCTTCCGGGATTGGACCATGCCGAAATGGTAACCGTAGTTGCCAACGTTTTGCCACCTATTAGCTTCATCAGGGCAACAAATGAGAGTTCAAGAAAGTCTACTATACGTCAGGTAATCAACTTGTCAACCAAAGTAAATACCTTCGTATTTCAATTTTTCAATTGTATTATTAAATTGTTACTGCAATATCTTGTTTTTTTAATGACAATATCCGCGAAATCTTGGTCCCTCTAAGGGTTTTTGTACGATTGTTCTAGCCGAACGGCCAAAGGAAACTAGCAACATGGGAGTTTTTGGAAAGTATTTTTGTCGTCTATTCGATTTTGCACAAAAACTGTGGGTTGCCATCTAAAAGTTTGATGTGACGTCATTTCCGTTAAAACCAGAGGTAATACTGGAATGCCGACAGGGCGAAAAGATGTTCCTCTCAGAAATAAAGTGAGTTTTTTTAACTCTGAACATTTATTGTGATTCCATTACGTACATTGCGCTACGAGTACGAGTAAGTTTAAACTTAAAAAAATGTCTCGGTATAGTTTATACATTTTTTCTGAAGATCATTTTTGTACAATAATAAGTCAAACGGCAAAATCTAGGTACCCGTTATTTTCTCAAAGAAAAATGATTGAGAGAGAAAATAGAAATTTATGTATAAAGAGGTACATATTTTTTCCGAAATCCCAAAATTTGAACAAAATCGGAGAATTTTTTAACGTTCTTTAAGAAGTAAATGTAATCAGCCGTTTTCATTTTTACGTTAGCACCGGGCATGCGCGATTATTAAATTTACATACATTTTACCCATCTTTATCGGCAAAAATTTGAACTTAAGGATCATCAGTACGTTTAGTATTGGGAATTTACATGTCAAGCTTCCAATTTTTTCTTTGAGTTTTCTCTGTTACCCGTGAACCGATTTTGACGTGTCATGTGTCAAAACGTAGGACGGAATGTCCTCTATCCGCTAACCACCTAAACAAAGGTCACCTAAATGACCTACAAGTCAACTCAAACAATACTCCACCAAACGAATTTCTTAAATCAACACATTTAAACAAGTAAACAAAAATATTGAAACATTCCACAGATCATTTGTACACATGTTAATTGTCATCAGTTCAAATTAATTAACAATAAAGTGTTTTATGTTGGACGTGGGAGCTAAACCATTCAAGGTAAGAAGCATTTTTATTTAGTAATTTTAAGCTATAGAATATTTAGTATGTATCTAAACATGGAAAATCTATAGGCTGCTACGCATCCACTTTACAATTCTTATCACAAATAAATAAAATTATTAAGATTTTGTAATGTTCAATCAATGTGTAACGTACTTTTCTTATCAGTTCACAATCAACAAATTCAAATTTCAATTTCTACGGAGGTTCATTTTACCTCCCCACAGTTGTTTGTAGGATATGTCCCTACTGTAACATGCGGAATTCCTCCTTTGCTATTTTAATGGATAAGAAAAGTACGTTACACACATTGATTGGACATTACTTAAAAATCTTAATAATTTTTTTGTGATAAGAATTGTAAAGTTAATTAATTTGAATTGATTACAATTAACGTGTGACAAATAATCTCCCGAATGTTTCAATATTTTTGTTTACTTGTTTAAATTTGGTTGCCAAACAACATCTGGTCATTTTTTGAAGACCATAGTTTGAGTGGACCTGTAGGCCATTTAGGTGACCTTTGTTTAGGTGGTTAGCGGATAGAGACATCCTGTCCTACATTTTGACACATTACACGTCAAAATCGATTCACGGGTGACAGAGAAAATTCAAACAAAAAATTGGAAGTTTTACAAATGTAAATTCCCAAAACTAAACGTACTGATGATCCTTAAGTTCAAATTTTTGCCGGTAGAGATGGGTAAAATGTATGTAAATTTAAGAATCGCGCATGCGCGGTGCTAACGTAAAATGAAAACGGTTGATTACATTTATTTCTTAAAGAACGTTAAAAATTCTCCGATTTTGTTCAAATTTTGGGATTTCGGAAAAATATGTACTACCTTCACACAAATCGGCTGTATCCAACGACTGTCACCAACTTGAAAAATTTTCTAAACTTTATTCCTTTACATGTTTCAAAGGTTTGTATATGAGCTGGTTTTCTGTGATTATAAAAATTATAGAGAAGTATGTAGAAGACAGTGATCTATTACTGGTATAACAAAAACCTCAATAGTTTTGCAAAGGCACCAAATTTGCAAATCACCTCGAACGAATAGCACGGGTTTGACACTATTAATATTCACTATATAAAAACTATAGTGTCTAAAATTCAAGGCAAAACAAGAGAAATAGCCGTGGATAACTGTAACCGGTTAGGCCAATCGCACTTTCACGTCCTTAAAAACTAACTATAGACTAGTGCCAAAGCCTTTAAAATTGTAAAAGTTAAAAAATTAGAAAAGGATGACACCCATTGTAAAAGTAAGAAAATATAAAAAAAATTAGAGGAAAAATAAATTACGGGCTTTGAGGTCGGGAAGGGTGAAAAGCGGTTTATTGCGATTTCCGGCATATCTACAATTCTTTTCAAAAAAGTTAAATAGCAAAGTTGTAGGTAATTAAAAGATCTAGGTATTTACACTTTTTCACATAACCTCACAACAAATAAATAAAAAGATAAAGAATTAATTGCTGTAATATTGCTTAAACTTATTTGCTGCAGCTTTGAAACTGAATGTAGCAGTCTAAAATGTGGCTGCCGAAAACATGGTTTGAGATGCACAAATTTATGTTCGAATGATTCTGAAAAATGCTCCAATGTTGAAGAAAAACCTACGTGGACGTAAATGATACAGATAAAATTGTGGATGAAGAACCAATGCAGAATGAACAACATATTGGAAACATAGACGATGATGATCTTGAAGATTTCGAAAATCCGCTAGAATCGAAAAGAATCTAACGATGAAGAAATGTCATCAAAAAGGTAAAAAATAGTCCGTAATTTATTTTTCCTCTTATTTTTAGATTTTCTTCCTTTTGCAATGGGTGTCATTGTGTTCTCAATTTTTTTGGTCTCAAAAATTAACAGCCCTGTAAAATGTAGTTTCTTACGAATACGAAAACCAAAGAATAAAATTTAAAAATGAATGCACATTTTATCCAAATAAACTGGTCACATTGCTGAACATCATCTGAAAACAAACCGCAACATTGTTTCAAAATGATTTTTATCTAAAGAAACCATAAATTGTCTAAACACTGAATAAATTACAAAAATCAGTTTGAAACACATTGTTTAAAAACTGTGACAAATAAAGCATATAAAATTACTTGTTTTAAATTTAAAGCCCAAAACCAACATATGCATATAATTATCCTGCTACGTAATCAGTGGATGGTGTTATGTGATTGATGGTATAAATTCTACGGTGCAATTTAATAATCTTACCTAATAAACAATCATGCTTGACATGCCTTGCACATATCGTTGCAAAACTATAATTTGTGATTAAAGAGTTAGTAGAAAAATGAACATTAATAAGCGAATACTTAAGTAGCACTAGTAATATTCTCTAACTAGATGAAGAGCAAAGCAAACAAAGTTAATAAAAATCTGATTAGAAATAAGTTTAAATAAAACGACAAAACCAAGATACAGCAAAGCAACGGCAGTCTTAAAGAAATTAAAGAATTCTGGTTATTAGTGGTAAAACGTTCTAAATTTGCTGCTGTGATTGAAAGCTCGGGACTAGATTGACTATGTTTGAGTTTGAACCTTAAACGATCTTGTTCTAGAAGATTTATGAGAGAGTCCCGCTTCGAAACGATCTCCATCATTTCATTTATGATCCCGCTTTCGGTTTTAATATCTTCCTTAGATTTAATTCCATCTAAAAAAATATGTAATTTGTTGAACGGTATGTTACTTATTATCTACCGTTATCTAATCGTTCACGTAACTCCTGCTGAAGCCTTGCGTGTCTATCCTCCAACTCTAATTCTTGGGCTCGCACCATCAGCTCTCGCTCGTATCTTCTCAACTCCGTAAGATCTCTCATAAGATCGAACCATTGCTTAAGCAGCTCCGATTCTTCAATGTTGTCGTATATAGAGTTGTTGGTGTCTTCGCCTCGTAACGCCTTTTCGACAGTCACTCCCCTTTGTTCCAGTTCTCTCGTTTTAACTTCAGTTTCTTCGAGTTTTCGTTGTATTTCTTGAGCGGTGCGATGCCTAAAACGAGCACGGGTAATAAAAAGAAGTTTACCCAAATAAAAGTTACCGTTTTAGTCGAGCTTGTCTGGATGCCCTTCTAACGCTTCTGGTACGACGACCTTCATGAATTTCGGATTGGTTCAAAGTGTCGGACGAATTTCGGTGATGACGCTTCCAATCGTGGTCTCCGTCTGAACTTTCATCTACAAAAAGCATTAAACATTTATTTCATAAAAAAATGTACAGTACCTGTGTAATGAGATGGTCCGGATACGACATAATCTTTGGGTAACGGAGGTATGGGAGGTGGGGAAATATTCTCTACTCGTCTGATTTGACTTTCAGAGAAACTGCTCCTTCTAGGTATCTCGATGGGACTTTTGTCCTGCAAAATTTAATCACTGTTAACACTGTCTCGTTTTATGGAGTTCGACACAAAAGCAATATATTAAAAAAAACACATTGTAAGTAAATTCAGAGAAAACAAAGTTTAGCATGTAATTAAAATACAGAACGTCGTATTTCTAGATCATTGCACCTCAATGTTTATCAGTAACCATCTTTATATCAAGTCAAAACTAACACATCAGGGTGTCTTTAGCTGAGTACCCATTAGAAATATCTTCTGGAGAACCGTGATAGCGAGAAAATCAGAATTTGGTATGCAGCCATTTGTGACCAAGATCTATTATTTTAAAATATTTTCCAAATGGTGTCACTTCCGAAGTACCGAAGTTGATGATAACTTGGTTTTTTGAATGTAATGACTATGATTTTATTTTCGTTTACGATTCCAAGTTGAATTTTAGGTCAACTTTATGTAAGGTACTTCTAACCTAAAATGTCAACTTTCGGTGATAAAGATTGTTTTAAGTCAAAATTGGCAAAAATCATCAATGTACGAAAAAAATTGTTGCAGTAACAAGGAATTGTAAAGACTTGTAAACATTCAAGGCAAGTGAGTACGAGCCGAGGATGTTAACAGTAGATACATTCCGTGTTACTTATTAAATTTTTCCAGCTGCCGTTGAAAATCTCAAAATTCCTCAAACATTAAATGTTTGCTTTAGTTTGGACGGTCGTCAATCTCATCTAAGTCGCCTGTATGTGCGAATAAATCAATTTGATTTACTCTTTTTATGTAAATGACACTATCAAATTAATAAATAACAATTTCATTTACTAAGGGGACAATTGGAACAACAATTATCGCCTAGGGAATTAAACCAAAGGAAACTTTAAGCAAAGATTATACAGCTGCGTCTAAGAATGATATACAGGGTGTCTCAGAATCAATGTTACAACAAATATCTCCGTTACCATAGCAACTACTAAAAAATTTCTTAGACAAAAATTGATCAAACCTGTTAATTTTTTTTGCTATTGCAACATATTTGGTTAGGATGGTCACAAAAGTCGTGGTGGACTAAACGTGTTTTTTAATGGAAAACCCTGTATAGCTGGATATTTGGTTCACAAGTATTATTACATATACCGTGTGTCCCAGGGAGAACGCAACATAGGATTTTATTAAGGCAAAATATAGAACGGATCTACTTGTACTATGACTATGATATTTTTCACCGTCGCGACACGACGTGCGTTGTAAGTGTCAGTTGAAGTAAGAAAGAGAGAGCAGTTTGCGTGTGTGACGATTGTCATGTCTACCACAACTGAAATATTCCTTTCGATATTTCTCAACCTAAAAATTTATTATTTTGTTTTTTGCGAAAATTCTAATTGTTTAGTCGCTTTGATGTGACCGCTTTCTCAAGTAAGTACAACTAATTCTTTTTACATAATTACGCATAATTATTTTCGTAAATTATTTTAGGTTATAAACAAAAAGTACATTATAAAGAATATTAAGCTGATTTAAGATGCAGTTATATCAATATGATTAAAAGTGCCTATGAAAGTATAATTATGTAAACGGATTCAGGTTTCATTTTTATACAGTGTTAAACCCTTGTACATATTAATTCAATTTTAAGTTGTTAACGCTATCTGTGCGATGCAAAATGCTTATTCCTCTAGATTTGCTCCCTAACGAAGGGAAGAAGTGCGACACTTTATGTACTGACCTGTTCGCATCAACTTACAGTGAGGTACCTTTGCTGCTGTAAAATATGTGTTTCAAAGTGTAAATAAAATTATTTAATGGTAATGCACATTATTGAATCAAACCCAATTGCCAACATACAGCATGTTAAGAACTTCACGATATAAGACCGATACTTGTGTAAAACACGATGAAGGAAGAACCAGGAGCCGACAGTTTCATAGGCAAGGAATATTATTATTTTAGTACCTACCTAAAAAGTGATTTAACTTGGAATATTATTTGCAGGAGTCGTACAAGCTAAATGTAGGTAAACAAAAATGTTGTGATTATTTGAGAATGCCAAATAGTTAACAGCTTTGAATGTTTGAACCTCGGTTTGAACTCACAAAAGAATAAGGTTTGTATTTTAAATTATTTTCTTTGTTTCATATTCTAAATTTCAGATCATAAATTTAAATCTCTGCAAATGCACACATGAGATCTATGCACACAATCGCCAAACCTTTGTAAAATGAAATTAAATTATGTTTATTAATAAAATTGATTTTTTTGAAAGTCGTGTAAAATTTTTTTTGTGATTTTTGGTGGTCCTGAAAAGGACCGTTTTGGTTTTGGGTAGGTATAGAAGTGAAAGCTACATTTTATTTAAGCCAGCAACTGCTTATATTAAATGCTCGAACTGCTGTCCATTTACTGCTAAACAATGCCCTAATCGTTTATAAAAATTGCGTTGCACATTAGAGATTACGTTTGCCGGAACATTAAAGCAAACTTCTACAATTCTGTCCTTTAATAACTCGACAGTGATGTGTGGTCGATCTGAATGCACTTTAGAGGCAATGTATGACCATAAGAAAAGTCATTAGGAGACAAATCTGGTGATCTCGGTGGCCAAGCAATTTCACCACCTCTTCCAATCCAAGTTCTGGGCAACGCATCATTTAAGAGGCCTTTTACCAGATTAGCACTATGAGCTGGACACCCATCGTGCTGATACCAAACAACAGTATCCTCTTCAGCAACTTCGTGCAATGCTGGTAGCACATGCTCAATTAATAGGTCACGGTACTTAACAGCAGTAAGTGTACCCTCAATAAAAAAGGACCTATTACGGTATTGGAAAATATCCCAGCCCAAACATTTACTGATTGGGGATATTGGGTGTGAGCTGGTATAAACAGATGAGGGTTTTCTGTGCTCAAAAATCGGTAATTTTGAATGTTTGGTGTTCCATTTAATGTAAAAGTGCATTCATCAGTAAAACACAGATTTTTAATAAAGTTATCGTCATTAGATTTTTCCATTAAAATTTCACAAAATTCTTGTCTTTTTTCAGCATCCGTTCTGAAAAGCTCTTGATGTTGAGAATAATGGTAGGACTTATACTTGTGTTTCTTTAGTATTCTATGTACACGACTTTTACTTAGACCGCAGTCAACACTTAGTTGTCGAACACTTATGATCGGATTATGCTGAACTGCTGCTAGTACTGTACTAGGCACTTGGAATCTGTCGATCTTGAAAAAGTGCAGCAAATAATGATGAATAGGTTTCTATAGCTTTCACCACTGCATACCCATTTAACCATTTGAACTTTTTCAGCAGTTGTATACACACTCATTATTGCAGAAAGTTATAAAAGTAGCGCTAATAATTCAAATTTTAGTTGGTTGCTGCAACTTCAGAGCAATCAAAATGACACATACCGAAGTCGCATTGGTTGAAAATTTCAAAGCACTAGTAGATCCATTCTACATTTTGCCTTAATAAAGTCCTATGTTGCGTTCTCCGTGGGACACACGGTATATGGCATCTAAACTTGAGAGTATTCGAGATATTGGCATATTTAGTAAAAAAATTCAATTTATGAATGAACAAAAACCAGAAATTTTATAATAATAAAATATAATAGCCTAAACTGTTTCTTATAAAATGTGTTCAAATTATTTTCATTTGGGATATTTGAAATCTTTAAATTATGCTACTTCTTCAACAAATATTAAAGAATTAAAAAAACAGAATTCGTGTTGCTGTAACCTTAGAACATACAACTACTGGAAAGAGCATACTGTTGTGTAGTTAGTTCAAAGATGATTGATATACACTATGACACTAAAACGTTCGGCGCAAACTAGCAGAGATTGCGCATTAGCGATCAGTTCGAATTGAATTGAAAGTTATTTTTTTTCTTGACGATATTCTTTGAACCATCATTTTTATAAAACATAAATCGAGTATGCTCGTTCCACTAGTTATATGTTCTAAGCCTCTAAGAATACAACACGAAATATGATGGTAGCAGCGTGTTGCAGGGGATTTAATCGTAGATTAGAAGCATGCGTTACTAAACATGAACATCAATTTGAACACATTTTCTAGAAAATAGTTTGGATTATTGTAATTTGGTTATAAATATATAGTATTTTTGGTTTTGTTTAGTCATACATTGATTTTTTTAATAAATATCCCAATATCTCAAAAACTGTCAAGTTTAGATGCCATATCTATCAAATGAAACTAAATGTGTACAATTAACCATATAAACTAAATAAAATGTTTTATTAGAAAACAAAACTTTTAGTCATCCATGACGTTTGTGAACACCCTATACGAAATTGTTGTAATGTGACGACTATGAGATTAATTGACCTATAGATATACAGGGTGTTAATACTAAGTAGCAACCCCAAAACGGCAGTTCGATCTCATTAAAACAAATAACTTTACTTAGTTAAAATTTTTGATCTGTAGCTCCAGTTAGTAGTCATTGACGTTCTTTTGTATTTCGAAAAATCGTCATTAAGGAATATTTAAAAATATATAAACTTTCAGCATTTGCTTTCGGTTCTCTAAAACATTTGTAGTTACAATTGTTTTTATTTTAATAATCAAATGGAGACCGATTAAGATTTCCAAACAAAAAATTTTTTAAACATTCAAAGGGATTTTTGAAAATAAAATATTTATATATAATATTACTATAACATTTGTCTGAAACACATTTTTCAATCTGTTCAAAAAGTTTTTATTTCAATTGAATTCAAATAAATTTGAACAAATTGCAAAATAATAATGCCAAATAATGAACGCTATTTAAGGTATCTGTTTTCTAGTTTATAGTACATTAAAATTTAAATATTATATTATTAGGAAATTAGGTCCTATTGTGTGACCAGCCCGGAGTCCTGACCTAACTCCCTTAGATTCTTTTTATGGAGGCTGATGAGAACCTCTGTATATGAGACGAGTAAGCACCAAATTTGAACTGATGGCTAAAATAGTTGCAGCAGCAAAAGATGTAAAAGAGAAACAGGCTGTTCTTCAAAATCTCCTCTAATACTAAAACACGCTGCCGCGTTGCTGCGTACGGCGGTCATTTTGAAAATCGTATTTAATCCTTCCCTTGTTGTTTCATTGTTCATTGTTTGATTTTTCTTGTTTGTTTGTTGTTGATATTCTTGTTTAATTTTATTGTTTAGTGGCAAATGATGTTTTTAATGTAGTTGTAGTTTGTTGGAATTTTTTCTTGTAATTTAATTTAAATAAAAACTTTATTGGGCAAAACGGAAAAAATGTTTCCGACAAAATTGATAGTAGATAGTTTAAGGATTTTATAAATGTTTTATTTCTAGAAATCGATCGAGTGGTTTTCCAATTAACTTGTTTGTAAATTTTTAATTTTGTTATTTGATAAAATAGAAAATAATTGTAAATACAAATATTTTAGAGAACCGAAAGTGAAAAGTAAACCTTTTATATTTTTTAAATATAAAATAAGAGAGTAATGACTACTTTTCGTAAAATAAAAGAACGTCAATAACTACGAATTGTGGCTCCAAATCAAAAATTTTAACTAAAAAGTTAATTGTTTTAATGAGATTAACTACCTTTTCGGGTGTTACAACATAGCATTAACACCCTGTATATATAGAAGTACTCCCTAATTAAATATTTTTGATTTATGCCACCGGGGACTAGTTGTCTCGCAGCTAGTTGGTCCCAGCCCTTGTCCTTAGGTTGTTCAGCAGGCGTCAATGAAGACTAGACCGCGTTGGTATTGTATATTATAATCAATGGTGAAATAGCCGTTTGTGTATAAGTAACGAAACGCATGATTTTTTATAACGAATGTGATAATTAGCAGTATCATTTGAATTACGGTTTCGTGTTAAAAGATTTTTAATGATTTTGAAAAAGTAGCATAAAAATGGAATTAAACGTATTTTGAATTCAAACTAATCGAGTGCGACCGATACGATTTTCAAAACAAATATCGAAACGATTTGACAAGTGACGAAAAGGTTTACGATTTGTAACTAGTTACAAAAATACAGTATTTTCATACAGGCTTTAATTATGAAATATGTAAAATTTATAAAAAATTGAATGAGAACCCAAAAGCAGAAAAGAAGAGTTCAAAGATTCGAGGTTCTGACCATGGGGTCAAGATTCGTAAACGTTTCAATTTTTGCCCCCAATGAAATAATTATAAATGTTTGTAAAGTGCAATAAGTTACAGATAGCTTTGGTCTATTTCATATTAATTTGTTTCTTCCGAACCTACTTAGAAATGGTAAGTAATAATGTACTATTTTGAAAGACCAATTTGAGGTAGCATGACTAGAAATATCAAACGTTCCATACTTTACGCACATCAGTATACCTACTTTTCATATAGAAAGACAGAACATGCATCATAATCGTGTTAAGTGATAAAACGCAATGCAAATATAATACTGCCACGGTACTCAACTCTCAGCCAACCGAAACTAAATACCCAAAACCCAAATTACTTTATGCAATTGGAGATTTCGTACACAGTAATCATGCTAAAGTATTATAAACCCTTTAGACTAATCACAAATTACATGCAGACGAAACACAACAAATAGTAAAACAATGAAATTTTCTTACAGCAGCTTGTCCGTTCAGATTAATCATGGACTGAAAAATAATTTTACATTAAACTTGTGGTCAGTAAAACACCCATAAAAACATTGATATGATTGTTAATAGAATTCAATACAAAATATCGTGAGATGATTGACAATATTAGTAAAACACCGATACCCACAACATTATTAACATCAATGAAACAAAACATCTTGTATTGAATTCGAACTAATTCAAAATAAAAAACGTACCTTCGACTTCGATTTTGAGAGATCTTCGCTAGAAATCCTTTAGGTACGACGGCATTCGACGTTTTGGTGTTTTCCCTTTTCTTACCGAAAAATTCCGAAATCAATTTCGTGATGCTTTTTCGCCTATCACGATCTTTACTCTTCTTTTTCGGTTTTGTTCGGCTGCGCCAATAAATTCGGATCGGATTTAAATTGCTGCTTGTCCTTATTATCTCTATATATTGTAAAATTTCCTTCCTTAGAATTATTAAAGCTCTTTGATATATCGGACACGGATTTGGTACGAATGGGATTATCCGAGAACAAACGCTCAGAACTTTTCTTCCTGGATCGGATGAGTTTAAAGTGTTTTGCAAGCGAAAATTATCGTCTCCGCTCTTCGATCGTTTGAACGAATTATTTCTTTTTTAGTTAAAGTATCGTTCGCATAAAGAAGAGAATTTCTTCGTTCGGTGTTTAGAACCAACGCTTGAATACTGTCTTGCACGTGCATGTCCATTGCGTTTTCCTTTCCTTCTTTGGAGATAAACTCATTCGATTTTTGAAAAGTCTTTTGTGTCTATCGTTTACTAACGCGCGCGGAATGTCGGGTGCTAAATGCTTCAGTAGTGGGCGAGCGCGGGTTTGGATTTAAATCGTCAGTCTTTTGTTTAATTTGGAAAGAAGAGTGCACGCTTAAAGGTTTTGAGCGTTTGGTAACTATGGTTTGTGACAGTTTTAAATCGGTAGAAGATTTTTGAAAGCATTTCCGTTGGTAACTAGAAGAACGTCGGGTGTATTTTCCTTTCTAATAGGCGTAGACGACTTTATATGGTTCTCTATGTTATTTTCAATGGAAGAAAACACATCAACCGTAGCCGACTTGCTGAGATCGAAAAATGCGTTCGGGCTCGAGCCTGGACTGAAAGAATTTCGGCTGCGCCTTTTCCGCTCTAAAGATTTATTTTGTGCCTTCATTTTGTTCATTACCATCTCTTGAACTAATCTTTGGTTTTCGTCACGAACCTTTTGAATTTCTTCTTTAGTGTAGATATCTTGAAGCGTTTTCGATGGCGAAGGCCTCACACCGGCTGTGTGTATCGGACTTAAAGTTTCTTCTTGAATCAAGTCCGGTTTTGATGTAATTTCTGATTTCTCTTTGCGTTTCGATTTTCTTACATCTATAGAATCGCGTATGTTACCAAACTCTACTTTTGATTGAAGCCTTTGGCAGTGCTCTTGGTATTCATCTTGACCATTGTCATCTGTGTTTTGATTTTCATCGTTTTCTGCGCCTACATTGTCGTTGATTATGATGATTTCGCTTTCTTGTTGTTTAATCTCTGCTTCCACATTTTTCACTGTCGAGTCGCTGCAAGTGTTTTCCTCAGTGGTAGTACCAGTTTCGACAACAAGCAAACTATCTTCTTCGTTTTCGTATAAATTCTGTTTTTCTTTGAGTTTTTCCAAATCGGTAGGTTTGATGCTGATGACTTCGCTCCCGAAATTATCTTCGTTGCCGATAAAACAGTACCCGGTGTTATTACCGTACGAGGACAAGTTACTTAAATCTACGCTTTGCCTAACTGTAGTATTCACCGTTTCAATTATGCTGTTAATTCTTGGATTTAAGCTATCTTCAGCAATATCCTCCTCGTTGTGAAACTCGACATAACCATTGTTCTTCAAGCAAGCTTCGAGAAGTACTTTCTCATCACTGCTGGTTTCCTCACCGGTGTCCATAAACTCGATACTACTTAAAATGTTATTCAAATTTTCTATAGGCGTATCAGACTTGTCTTTCTGACAAATATGTCCCATGTCATCAAATTCATCTATGTAAGCCTTGTTAACGGAATGTTTCAAATCTCTAATACTCTTCGGCTCTTTGTGTTTGCGTGTGCTGATCAAATCTGGATTTAATTCAAACTCGACATCTTCGAAATCATCCGATACGGCACTATCTCTTGCCCAATCCGATAATTCGGTTTCGGTCATAAGAGCAGTGGTTTGTTCAATAAACGAATCGTGCTCTGAAGGAGTGCTCCTGCCACTTTCGGCAACGACGGTTTTATTTTCGTGCAGCTCGGCGTGGATTTCCGGGAGAATGTATTCCAAATCCGGCAACCGCTTAGGTTGATTCAGAGCTTTCTTCTCGTTGGTAACTACTTTCGGCGTGTCCTGCACGCTAGGTCGTGAAGTTCCAACGTTTATCGGACACAAACTGTCCAAAGCAATATTTTCGTTAGAATTGGAAACGATTTTTCCATCATCGTCATGAATTTCTACTCGGGGAATGTTCTCGAATATTTTCACGGTAGGTGATTTTTTTATACCTGATTGTTGGTCTTCGTCGCTTTCGGACGATGTAAGACTATCACTTGACATATCGCTGTCTGAAAAGAAAGTTAATAATAAAAAAAAAATCTTTTTCTGGGGTTATGCTAAAAATAACCGTTATGCATCAAAGGCTAATGCCTTTGTTTATGTTTAGGTTTATAAACATCACGTTATGTTCGTTTGGTATTGGTATGAAATATAAGGTAGGCTAGCGTAATTTTGCATTTTGAAATGGAGCTTTCAATATAACCTGAGAAAAGACTAATTTAATTTTCCTTTTACTGTCACTTTGTCAGTATATCATGAGGGCAAAAATGGTTACGCCTATTGATTACGCATAAGTCCCAGAGTATTATAAACTAGTTTTTAATACAGATTGTCTACTTAAGTTGGAACCATATGGAAAACTTTTTTATTATTGCTTTTTTGATAAAAAGTTCTGTATGGTCCAAAACTTAAAATGCAACCACCAGATATCAATTTTTATGCACGTATACGAGGTTTGTAAAAATATTAATTTTCCTCAAGAGTAGTATCATTATTTTTTACAATTCAGAAGAATGTTATAATGAAAAGTTGTTTTGATTTAAAAGTTATATTCAAATATTAAATTACAACCATTTAGCATGCAAATCCAGGTTTGGTGATAATTTACTAATCTTCATTTTCAATTTATACAAAACAACTTTTCTTATAACAATCTTCTGTATTGTAAAAAAATAATGGTACTTGACTCTTGAACAAAATTCATATTTTTTTGACAAACCTCATATACGACTTCACAAATTTGATATACAGTGTGTCCCAGGGAGAACGCAACATAGGATTTTTATTAAGGCAAAATATAGAACGGATCTACTTGTGCTATGATATTTTTCACCGTCGCGATACGACGTGCGTTGTAAGTGTCAGTTGAAGTAAGAAAGAGAGAGCGGTTTGTGTGCCAAACCTTTGTAAAATGAATTTAAATTATGTTTATTAATAAAATTGATTTTCTTTGAAAGTCGTGTAAAATTCTTTTGTGATTTTTGGTGGTCCTGAAAAGGACCGTTTTGGTTTTTGGGTAGGTATGGAGAAGTGAAAGCTACATTTTATTTAAGTCAGCAACTGCTTATATTAAATGCTCGAACTGCTGTCCATTTACTGCTAAACAATGCCCTAATCGATTATAAAAATTGCGTTGCACATTAGAGATTACGTTTGCCGGAACATTAAAGCAAACTTCTACAATTCTGTCCTTTAATGACTCGACAGTGATGTGTGGTCGATCTGAATACACTTTAGAGGCAATGTATGACCATAAGAAAAGTCATTAGGAGACAAATCTGGTGATCTCGGTGGCCAAGCAATTTCACCACCTCTTCCAATCCAAGTTCTGGGCAACGCATCATTTAAGAGGCCTTTTACCAGATTAGCACTATGAGCTGGACACCCATCGTGCTGATACCAAACAACAGTATCCTCTTCAGCAACTTCGTGCAATGCTGGTAGCACATGCTCAATTAATAGGTCACGGTACTTAACAGCAGTAAGTGTACCCTCAATAAAAAAGGACCTATTACGGTATTGGAAAATATCCCAGCCCAAACATTTACTGATTGGGGATATTGGGTGTGAGCAGGTATAAACAGATGAGGGTTTTCTGTGCTCAAAAAACGGTAATTTTGAATGTTTGGTGTTCCATTGAATGTAAAAGTGCATTCATCAGTAAAACACAGATTTTTAATAAAGTTATCGTCATTATTAGATTTTTCCATTAAAATTTCACAAAATTCTTGTCTCTTTTCAGCATCCGTTTTGAAAAGCTCTTGATGTTGAGAATAATGGTAGGACTTATACTTGTGTTTCTTTAGTATTCTATGTACACGACTTTTACTTAGACCGCAGTCAACACTGCTGCTAGTACATCAATCTCGTCGTTGTTGTTGTTAGGCCTGTCAAGCTGCACTAGCTTTGGCCGCTTGTGAACACTGCCAGTATTTTCAAAGGTTTGAAATACTCGCATGACTGTACTAGCACTTGGAATCGGTCGATCTTGAAAAAGTGCAGCAAATAATGCTGAACAGTTTCTATAGCTTTCACCACTGCATACCCATTTAACCATTTGAACTTTTCAGCAGTTGTATACACACTCATTATTGCAGAAAGTTATAAAAGTAGCGCTAATAATTCAAATTTAAGTTGGTTGCTGCAACTTCAGAGCAATCAAAATGACACATACCGACGTCGCATTGGTTGAAAATTTCAAAGCACTAGTAGATCCATTCTATATTTTGCCTTAATAAAAGTACTATGTTGCGTTCTCCGTGGGACACACGGTATGTATGATGATTGCATTTTAAGTTTGAATCATGCAGAACTTTTTATCAAGATAACTTTTTTCCAAAAAAATGGTTCCCACTTAAGTAGTACCTAATACTGTATCTTGTAATCAAGGAGTAATAAACAAATAATATCTAGATCTAGATAAACATAAACTCCATTCGTTAAACTTATCCCGATGACGTCATATGTGCATTAAATCACGAAATGACCGTCGTCTGTAATTTAAAGATAAATATGGGCACTAATACCAAAAATTCGTTAGATGATTAAGATTACGTACGTTTATTTTGGTCTTTTATTTACAAATGGCATTGACATCCCGTCATTTGACATTTATTAAGTTGGTGTCAAAATCGTTCGTACAAGGAAACGAAATTTGTGGTTGATGTTATCCTAGTTGTTACTTGAGTTAATAAAAGACATACAAAACGACACTCTTGAAATAATACGTTAGCTAATAATGTGTATACGTTGTGTTCAATATATTAAAAAGGATAGCCATACATAAGTGTGCGCTTGATTCATCGATCAATCGGGATAAATAAAACTAATGAACTATAAATAAATTGAACCGGGTGCAATGCTTTAAATTGCAAATTTTAGATCTGTCGCATATAAAACATTGTATGGTCGACCTGTGTGATTCTATGCGTTTTATAACACTATACAAAGTTCGTGCATAAACGCCGTACTTCACACACTTGTATCATAATACGGGGTGTTAATTCATAATTTTCATCTAGTCACCTATCCATGCATTGTTTTAAGCCGCTCTATTCGTATTGTGCATATGACAGTGTTAGCTGTCAATCAGAGTTGATACAGAAAGGAAATGGAGTAGTAGGAAAAGTATGGGGAATAGGAGAAAGAATCTTTGGAAGTGGTTTGGGGATGGAAGACATGGGAAGAACTAGAGAGGATACAGGAGAAATATTATAAATGGACGGTAGGACTAGAGGAAGAAACGCCGGGATATTGTAAGAAGCATTTTTATTGTGCATCGAACTAATTAGTATTTTAGGAGTTAATTTTAGTTCTGCTTTATTAAACACGCCTCAGTGCGCGTGGATCACCTCTCCTGTCTGTACGTCGTTTTCAGTGTGGCGCGTTTCGCACCTTAAGAACGCCATCCATTTTGGCTTGGATTAACGTGACGCTTCTTCTTCTTTCTTTCTTACGTTGTCCACCGATCAACCTCGTCCGTTCCACGTTACACGCAACCGTTTATTGCTTGACTAAGCTTTGAATCGATTATTTTTTGTTGTTGCGTAGAAATATAGAATTTGTTTATTTGCTTCCTGCGACGACTTAAAGTCCTGAGTACCGTCTCTTCACGGCAGCGACCCGAGTGAGAGTAAAAATTCGTATAAAATCTGGCGCTCGAGAACCGTCGGTACCGTATTCATTTACAAATATCCAGCGCACAAGGAAGCAGCACCACAAAATATAATAGAAGAAGTAGTAAAACTAGAAAACATAAGAAAACAAACAGGAAAGAGAGCGTTGAGATATGATGAAAGGATGAAAAACAGGAAAGACATTGATATACACTATAAATGCCGGAAAGAAGTGGATACACAGAAAATAAGATACATGGAAGAAGAAAGAAGAAAATATTATGTGAGATGTGGAGCTGGGAGAGAAGAGATAAAGAGGTTTTAAGAGGAATGGAGAAAATGAAGGAGGGACAAATACGCACAATTGCAATGAGGAGAAGTATAACGAGAAATATAGATGTGAAGAGAGAATGCGCACTGTGCGGAATGGAAGACGCTTTAGGGGAGAAAAGATACAATGGATGATGGAAGGGATGGACAGAAAGAAAAAGATGTAGGAGAAGAAAAAGAAAGTATTGAAGTTAAGTTGATAGAGGAAGTAGAGTGGGTTACATATGTGATAAGTAAATTTAATTTTAGTGTTTGTGTAGAAATTGAATTTTTGTTATTTTAAAAAGCAAATAAATATTATTCAAAAATCTCATGTCACTAAATGAAAATAATTAATTAACACCATGTAGTATATTGATTATTTAGAACGTGAAGTGATTTATTTGAGTGTAAAAACATGTATCTTACTTCGTCAAGTAATAAGTAAAAATTACTCACCTTTTTCGTTGTTCGCTTGTTTCCAATCGATTTTGGGGACGATTACTGGTATTTCTTGCGCCGGACTACGCGGTCGGCCTTCCAGCTCATGTTGAAATGCGACGTCAGATGAATTAGTTTTCTGCCCGGATTGTTCTTCGAGTACTGGAGGTTGCGGAGTGATGTTATCGTTAGATCGCATATTATCACTGTTAGAAACCGATTTAATAGGGGATAAAGGCGATTTTGGTTCGATAACTTTATTTGTGATATTTTGTAAGCTTGTGTTAGCTTCCGAAGCCGGCTTCAGCAGCTTTTGACAATCAGAAATATTCGTATGAAACGATTTGAACTTCGAGTCCAACGTGGAAACACTACCCGACTTTTGAATACTTCCTGGAAGTTCACTATCACCTAACAAATATTTCTTTTTAAGTTCCAACGAAACCTTAGTTGCAATACCACCCGTGCTTTGTGTGCGATTTAAGGCATAACCGTCAGTTCTACCAAGCAAAGAAGGTGCTGCTTTTGGCAAAACCGGTGAAGGCACAAGAGGTGTAAATTCCAATTGTATACCCGTTTTTTGTATTTTACCGTTATTTGGTGTTTGTAATATACCAGATTTCACCTGTACTTTTTTAGGTCCAGACGAACCTCTCCGTTTAGTTACATGAAAATCGTTGAACACTATCGCCGGGATCTCGCGCGTCGGTGTCGGATCGTCGACCGCAAATTCTGAATCGGTAGAAATTTCGGTCGCCGAATTGTGTTTGCTTGATGATTCCTCGCTACTTTCGTCGGTTACAATCTGGAATTACAAGCAAAAAAATGTTACAATCGAAGACCTCAACTCGAATAAAGCTAAAATAGCATGCTTGTTAATCAAATTTTTTTAGTAGAATTGGCTAAGTTTTGAATTAAGTCTTTAAACAAAATAAGATAATTTTCACTAAAGAATTATATTCTATATGCACACTTCACAACAGAATAAGTAATCGATTTTCAGTTTTGTAAGGAAGTCAAAAAAATGATTTTCCTTTCTAAGATAAAATCGTCTAGAAGTCCCTAATCAAAAACCAATTTCAATTAAACATACACATATAAATATTAAATGGATAACGGATACGACATTATTTATGTTCATCAATAACAGCTAATCAGATAATTTGCTGACTTCACAAATAAATTTAAAACAACTAAATGTTCATAGTTATCGTTACTTATTATGTAAAAGCAATGACATATTTTTGAATGGTTACTACAAACAATCTCAACATCATCATGACGTTCGCAAATTTACAAAAGAATAACACACTGACGAACAGAAAAAACCTTACAAAAAACTATGCTACAGCTTGCTGTCTCGAAGCACAGCAAAGGTATGATAATAAATTTTTTAAAATTGATTTTAATAGTTTTTGTTTAAAAGGCAACTAAATAATTTACATAATAAATATAAGACTGACATTAAAATTAAAATAAATCCCCTTGGAAATGGTGCCTAAAATGTAAGCAGTATTCTTCTTTAATTACTTTGTATTTGCTATGTTTCGCAGATTGTGCTAAATTAGGAGCATAATAGGCGAGAAGAGAGGAAGAGTTTATAGGTATATGAAGCAGCTATGTAACATCCCACACTAAAACTTTCCATGTACTCCAAGGAGTTAAAGTCAAAACATTAGGACGTTTAGCGTCATGTACATAACCCTTATTGGTTCCAAACTACAAGGGATTTCAGCTGAAACCAAACCTCGCTTTAAACTATCATTGAAGTTGTTGTGTCGAGAAAACCTAACATAGGTTTTACCACAAGAGAGACCATGATGACCGAGATTGTCAAGTTTAGAACCACAATGACAAGTGTGTGGTTGGCAAACATTAATTCCAATTCTTAAAGATGTGACAATTTGAAGAGTTTGTTTATCTAAGAACGTTCCTACTTGGAAAGACGGGAGCTCTTTTAAGCAAGCACCTAATCCTGGTTGGGCACTAGCAAGTAAAATAGCTGTATGTCGAGTATCATATTGTGATAACAAAGAATTAAATAGTCTTGACATATTAGAATAACCCAACTACGTTGTAAACAAGGTCTCAAACTTATTTGAAAGAATTGATTCAATGAGGTTAGAAGAAGCGTGAGTAGAGGTAAGAAAAGATGAAATGACATATCACTGACACAACGGATTCCTAAACCACCAAATGAAAAATGTTGTGATGCTTGTGTCCAAGACGAAGGAGTAAATTTAATGTTCAAAATGTCTATTAGGGAATTACTATATGGCAACATAGCAAGGTAATTTAGTTTGGGAATCAAAAATGACATATGTGAATTAATATTTCAGATATTACCGGATAATTTAAAAATGCTAAACATTCGGAAAATATTAATTTGTGGAAATGCACCTTCAGTTAAAGCAGCACCAAGAAGGAATGAAAATATCAGGTATAATGTCTCAAAAGAAGAAACAATATTTAATTGATTTACTTTGTTAAATTTTTTACAAACATACAAGTCGCCTTTTAAAAATTGAGCGTTAAACCTAAGGATTTAAACGCACCTAAAATAGTTTGTAGAACTTGGAATACACTCACTACTGAACCTCCAATTGTGCCATCATTCAAGTACCAAACATTGAGAGAAGGAGAAATCTAATAATAAGGTGAATTGCAAGACTAAAAAGGGCAGGATCAAGAGGCTATACACCAACACAAGACTGAATAAGGTTACTATTACACAGGGTGATTCATAAATATTGGGATATAGGCTAAGGGCGGGTATTTAGGCTAAAATATGACCATAAGACCCAATATTTCTTAACAAAATATTGCTGTGGAAAAAGATAGAGCGTTAAATTAATTTTTTTGTTAATAATTTCACTGTATATTTATCAATTCATATCAATTCTCTTAGATTTTTGATAAGAATTGCTTTTTTTTATCTAACGCCTTGTCTTTTTCTATAGCAATATTTTATTAAGACATATTGTGTCTTATGATCATATTTTGGTCTAAAAAACCCGCCATTAGCCTATGTCCCAATAGTTATGAATCACCCTATATAAAAGATTGGAAAGTTGACTGTAACACGCTAAAGATATGGTTAGCGATCTGGAATTTGATTTTTAACACAAGTTATTTTTTAAAAGCATTTTTTCACATTTATTTTGAGTAAAATTTCAGCTGAATTATCTCTAGAAATAAAGTTTCTAGCATGTACTGCAGCTGCATGGTAATATTTTACACCGAAACCTAATTGGATATGTTTAAAAACACTATCTAAAATATTTTGAAATATAAGAACAACCTACTTTGGAAGCAATACGACGAAAAACAGAACCAACTGCAATTGCGCGAATACCACAATTTTTTTTTAAAGAGAACATAAGGAGGCACCAAAAAGAAAGTTGGTGAAATTTTATTTTACTGGAAAATAAAAATTACAAAGATTTGTGATTTCCGATAAAAGATTTTGATCTGCAACTCCGGAAGATTTTCTTATCAGATCTTTGATATGTTGTGGAGGAATTCCACCCAAACCACCAGCAGAACCAGAGGGAAAACACATTATTCCAAACCTGACCTGAACTTCAAAAACAATAATGGTTTCATCTAATGATGGTAAATCTGTAGGTATTTGTAAAGATCGATATGATAAAGGATGCTTCAAGAATATTGGAGTTATCCTCAACAATTTTCTTCTCTGTGGCAGCTCGATAAGTGAATTTTTAAACCACTGTGTTGCTCTTGAAATCATTTAAATTATTCCAAATATGACAAAATATTGAAACAGTGGTGTGGGTAAATCATTACTTTTGTGCATCTTCTTTAGGTGAATATTTACACCACATCTTGATACACAACCTTTTTGACAAATGTGACACTCTTGGAAAAATTTTCGAATTTCCAAAACTTCTGTCTAACATTTTCTGAACGAGAAACAGTTGAAGATCCAGAGTCAATAATACCTTGTACTGACACATGAAAATTACGAAGCGCTTCTGAAACTTTTCGAAAACTTGGTTTATTGGATACCGAAGATGAGCAATCACTGCTTGACATATTTTAAGTTAATCGTAGACCAAACAATTTTCGAAAATCGAAATAGTCAAAGTATTTCAAGAAATGCATCCGTACATGAATAAATTAATGTGTCTAAGTGGAAGGGTAGTTGATAATCAAGTAAAGATTATGAACAACATTTACATGACGTTCACTTTCTGAACAAATTGTCAGTGGATTAATGTAAAAACAATATTTCTAACTAGAAAATGTTAATTCAAATTAAATGTAAGCGTTAATAAAAATAAAAAAGTGTTATCGATTATTCGGTTAAGAGCACACATCTCACGTCAGCAATGGAAAGTTAACTGCATTACTTTAAGATTAATTAACATCAAAAATACTAAGACATAAATCACTCTTATAGTTACCTTATTTTACCATTGCTAAAACGTGACTGTGGCCCAGGAACCAAATGCATCATACTTTTAAAATTTTATTATATAACCCGTAATTATTTCATAGAATGCAATTATTTATTAGGAATTTTTTTTTATAAAACCGCGTTTTAAAAACTCACCACATCACCGATCTTAATTAAAATTTAAAAGCGTAACAATTAATAAAATTTTAAAACACAACAAATTTTAACGTAATGACTAGAAAATGTTTATTATTATTATTACGTTAGTATTTCCCCTATTGTATGCAACATTCGCTTTTATTCTCCAAAAGAGATTCGTGAGAAACACTGCTATTTAAAATTGGCTTTTTAGGTTTAGGTAATTCGTAAGCTGTAACTTTTTCTTTTTTACTGACTTACGTCAACAACTTGGCGATGATTCTCATTCGGTTTGATGCAGATTGTGACTTTTACGCGGTGGTGCTATAGGGTAAAAGTTTTGGTGTTTCAAAGAAATGTTTCTGGAGGTGGTATCGGACGGGAAGATCTATCTCTTTTTCCTTTGGCATCTGAGTATCCAGATTACTAGATTGAATATCAATATTCAAACCTTTTAAGATTGAAAGGTTATCGTTTGGTTCATCAAGAAAAGTTTTGTTAATTTCTTTCTCAACTGCTTCCAAAACTTTCATATCTTCCTCAATTGAATGATCAGTTGCATCCTGAGTAGTTAAGGAAACAGCTTGCTCTTGCTGTGTCAACGACCTCTCAGTTTCTCTAGCGTTCAGACTATTTTCCAACATTTGAAGATCATCATCAATCTCGCTATTTTGTAATTCGTTTTGGGTGTTGTCCTCTACACGAGCATCATCATTACTTTTCTCCTCAGATTCATCACTGCTGTCAGATTCCGTTTCTGAAGAAGAATAGTCTGACGACGACGACTGACGTTGAAATTTAGAAATCGGCAACGCGTGATCTCTAAATTTAGAAGGTATCTTTAAACTCCCACGTTTTGTTTCCATTACCTTATCTTCGTTGTTCACGAACCGATTGAATTTATTAACCGATCTATTGAAATCGAAGTTTCCGAGAGATAATCTTTTAGTTATTGTAGAAGTAGGTTTTAGACATCTTTCGTCGTCATCTTGAACGCTCTCGAACTTCTGTAGTACCTTTTTCACACTAACCTTTTTGACCGCGTCAAAATCCACTGAACTTCTATGACTAGGCGAATTCTTATAAAAAACATCAGTCTTCGACTTCACCAGATTATATTTTTCCTGTTCGTGATCGACGGCGTCACCAGATACCGGTTTTCCTTTCAGATAGTTTTCAAAAATGTTATATTTCGCTTAGAATTTTGCTAACAATCGAATCCGCACGCTCGGGCATTTTCAAGCTAGTTTCCAACTTCTTATATTTAACATCGCTCAAAGACCTACCAATTTTATTGCCTTCGTGATGATCTAAAGTGCTCATCCAATCTAAAAGATCACCAACTTTCTCCTCATCCTCCAATTTTAAATCATCGCCCTTGGTTTCGATTTCTAAAGCTCTTAATAAATCCTCAATACTGCTAGACGCCTTTTCGTCATCTTCTTCGTCTTTAACTTCTTCTTTATTAAGTTCGATAGGTTTCATTAATTCATCTTCGCGCAATAATAAATCCTCAATGTAATTGTCTAAGTCATTCAAATCTGTATCTTCAGGTTCGAAACTAAACGAAGCTTTCTTTTCCAGCACCGGCTTAGGCTGATCTGTTTCCTTTTTTTCGTCTAATATTAATATCTTATTATTTTTCAGTTCGTCCGAAGAATCTTTACTGTTGTTTTTTCGCAAAATCGGTTTCGACATGGGTATTTTTTTTGGATTTCCAAAATATTTTTTCATAGAATCCATGTTAGCGTTAACGACTACTTTGGGTTTTCCAACTTCTTTAGGCAGGTTAATTTTGCTGGGAGTTCGTTTTATTATTAATAAAGGTTGAGGTTCGGCCAACTTAAATTGAGGAACAAATTCTTTTCCGAACGATTTCTGTTTAGGTGGAAGGACAAAATTTCTTTTTACGTTTGGGAGTTTTGGTTTATCTGTTGGTGCTATTTCTAAAGGAAGGGTATCGATCAGGTTGCGATTGCTTAAGGCGTCTATTATGGTTTCGGGGTCATCGGAATCGCTAATATTTCGAAGCTTTGGTTTATCCCGTAGCACTATTTCCCAAAGAGGACTTTGAGTCGGAGTATCTACCGGATTACGATTGCTTATAGAGTCTATGACAGTTTTGGGTTCATCGGAATCGGCAGTGTTGTAATCTGCCGATGTGATCGAGATGTTACTAGCAGATTTATCTATGGGTTCGTTTAAATTATTTAGTTTTAAGTTATTTAAGATTGAACCGTCCGCAAAAGTCAAAATATCGGGCAATTCACTTTCATTAAAAGAATTTGATATTGTAGGGTCGCAAGATAAAGGAGATAGTATTTTCACCTCTGTATCAGAACCAGTGTCAGTTTGTATCACAGGCGGTTCCACGCAGACTTCTTGCTTGCGCAATTCCCTAGCTCTGATTTCTTCCTCGCCTTCAGTGGCAGGTTCATCTTCTTCATCTGAAAGTTAGAACGTTGCATAAAAGTTTGACATTTTTTTTCATAAAATACCTCCGCTGGTGTTTTCGTCGTAGCTCGAATGGTCTGAGCTGCTACTGAAGTCTTCCGAATCAGAATCATTCTTATTTCGTCGTTCTTTAGAATATCGCTGTTTGTACCGTTCCATCCATCGCAAAGTTCCTTCTTTCGTAGCCGGTTCCTCCATCGCTTCCTCGAATACATCTTCGTTATCAGACTCGGATCCACTAGAGCAAAATGTTTCTCCAATTATTTGAACACAAAAGAAAAAAACTTACCTGACACTAGAGGAATCTTCAAATTCGTCACTTGAATACATTTCGGCAGTTGAAGCGCCAAAGTTTCTATCGGTCCATTCGTCTTCATCCATCTGACTGAGCGATTCTTCGTGATCTGAGGATATGTGCCCGGCTGATAAGTTGGAGAACTCGATACGCTCAGGAGTTTGCACTATTAACAAGATAAAGTTTAATCATACGTTCGAAAATTAGGAAAAGCAAAACCCATGTTAATGTCTGTGTCTTTCTTCAAGTATTAGGTATAGAGCAAAGGTAACATTTGTATCTATGGTTACTACAGCATAAGTAATTATTTACCTCTATTAAGCAAGTCGACTCCTTCAACTCCACTCAACGGAGTAATCTTCAGTTTTTCCAAAGGTTTAGCATGCTCTCTCTGCAGCTTTGATTCTTTGACTGCTTGATCGCCGCGATCGTCACCAACCATGCCGAAGTGTTGCAAACAATAAAATCTGTGCCCGTACAGTCCTTCCTTGTCAAATGAATATGCCCCGAGGCGCAACGTAGTGTAACAATACTGACATCTAAAAAAACAATATCAATAAATTAGAATTATATTTACAATTTTGCAATACTTAAAGCATCCGCGGTGGAAAAATCGCCCTTCGGCCGATAACCTTTCCATAAGATACACCCGTTTGTGGCAGAAATGACAATATTCAGAACCGCTGTTGGTTGGAAGAATAACTGGTTTCGTCGTGTTCTGCAAACAAATAAAAATTTAATCGATCGCGGCAAATAATTACGATTCGTACATTTTTTGTTGTAGATTTAGGTTCCTGTTCCGCGTCTTTCGGCTTAAGTTTTTCGGTTATTAAAGCGATCTTATTCGTTCCTAAGTCCCTCAACGAACCCTCTTTTAATCGTTGTTCAAGCCGCTTGATTCCTTTATCCAATTCAGAAAACTTATCTAAAACCAAAGAAAATTATTTCATATTGCGGTGTTAACTTATTCTTACCTTCAGCACTATTTTGTTTGCTCAGATGTTTTTTCTCCAGTTTAGTTTGTCGCGCTAAAATTGTTCGCGGTTCCACTTCGGCACCCTTTTCCTTTTCTTTATTCACGGACTTCCCAATTTATTTTCCATTATTTTCTTTTCGATTTCCTTGATATTCCAATCAGAGGTTTCAATTTTTCCGATGGCTCGAGTTAAATCCTTTGGTTTCTTCTCAGCAGGGGTGCCGTGTCTCCATTTGCCTTCGATGTCTTTGATTCGAGCGGCAAATTCGTCGTCGCCTCCGCCAGTTTTCGATTGGGTTGGTAAACGATTTTCCCTGTCCTAATAAAACCAATTATTTTGACACACGTTTCGAAACTAATTTACATTGAAAGCGGCACTCGGCTAACTATTTAATATTATTAGTTTTAATACCTGGTTAAATTTCAAACTTTTTACCACACCGATTCAGTAGAATTAAAATGGGGTTAACGCAACATGCAACACTATTCACAGCGGTCTTACAGGTATGTAAGTAAATTGTTTTTCTAAATTTTTGACGCGATCTTGAAAATGGGGTGCCGTTTGTCTGTAGACAACTATCGAATAATCCTCGAATGGTCCTGATGAATCAGGTTTACAGTTCGTATGCAACATTTGCATACTTTTAATAAACTGTTCGGTTTGCATTTTTCTTTGCTGTCGACGTTTGTTATGTCGTTCAGCACGATTTGCGGCAATTTCTTCTAAACGTCTCCTCCTTTCCTCCTTAATTTTCAAAATCAACATTATAGACAAAATTACAATGGCGCAATTCAAATTTGCCAATTAGCAAAATAAGGGCAGGTATTATTATAACAAAAGATACGCTATTATTTTGCTTATCGACAATTAGATTTTAACAAAAACTATTTCTTTCTTTCGATATTTAATTGGCGAGCTACATTATATGTAGTCTTCGTAATTTACAAAATAATCTGTCACAAAAAGGCTCAAACCAATTACAACAATTTTCCATACGTCAAATATAAAACTCTTGATGTTCTGGAAAAGAAAAGGATATTAGGATGGATATGCAAGGTTTTTGTGGTGTATAATAAATTTCAAAAACAAATTTAACTTCAAATAATGAGAATGTTGCACAATCGCTTACATTAAAATATGATTAATAGAAACGTGTTTTATTACGAGATATTAAATATCTTAAAGATTCATCAATTCTACTGTAAACAATTATTTCATTATAATGGTTCAATCGACGTTAACGTACAAAGCAGAGAAAAGAAATGTATAAAATAATTATCAGTTAAAAGTTAAACAATGAATAAGGGGTACTGCCTATACTCCGTTTGATAATAATCGGAAGAACAAAGATTGCGCATCAGATTTGCGACGACATATTCTTTTTGGAGAAAGTGATAAATAATGTTGAGTTATTAAGAAAGTGTGTACTAATTGATAATAAAAACAAGGCAACAGTCTTTTTTGATAAATAGAGAAATTTGTTATGCAGAAAAACTGGAATAAAAGAGAAAGAACAAAAATGTATACCGGGTGTAAACGAAATTAAACTGGCCCTCTAACTGTGATGTTATAACGTTTTTTTGCACTATAGAACGTTTTTTCTTTATGAAGAAACATTTTTACATTAGTTGAATAAAAACTGTTGTCATGGTGTTTTATAGATATTCGTATCATACATTTTTAATCATTGTTAACAATAGATGCAATTGATATTGCTTAGAAACAAATTTGATTCCTGTGAAAAAATATACCTATGAAAAAGTAGCTGTCAATAGAATTGCAAGTTATTTCTGTATAAAAATGAGCGATACGAAGTCAGATTATGCCGATCTTGAAATTGAGCAAGCTTGGAACATTGGTTATTCATCAATAATTCCTGAAAAATCAAAATTGCGCTATGACAATATATACACACCTTCAAAAGATGGTGTGAAGAAAAAAAATGTGGAATTAATGGAAACAATTTGCTGGCTTATATGGTTAGGAGGAATGAGTCTCCACCTGGGAGTCTTTGGGCTGAGTATTCTATGTTAAAAAGTACAATTTTTCTATAAGATAAAGTCGATATATCAAAATTAGCAACCTTGATAGCTTTCCTTAAAAGAAAAAATGTTGACCACAAGCCAAAAAAAGCTGCAGTTTTTACAAGGGAACATATGAGGACATTTTGTACATTAAGTTATGTAACAGCAACGTATATTAAGCGCGTTTTTTTTAATTTTAGGTGGGAATGATATTGGATATATCAGGTGCCTGTAGAAGAGAAGAACTGTATGTCACGTGCGTAGAAAACATAGAAGACAAGACTACATTTTTGATCGTGAGAATTCCTAACACTAAAACCCACATTCAACGAACATTTATGGTAATTGATCAAGACAATGATATTCAGTACGTGGAAATATGAAGAAAACACTTTAGGCTACGCCCACGAAATGCAAAGTGCCAGCATTTATTTTTGAAGTACCATAAAGGAAAGTGTGTTAACCAAGTTGTTGGGAAAGAGACTATTGGTGGATGGCCATCAAAAATTGCAGGCTTTTTGAATTTGAAAAATCCGGAACTCTTCACTGGCCATTTTTTTAGACGCAGTTCAGCAACATGATTGGCCAACAAAGGAGTCGACGTATTGGGACTTAAAAGACATGGTGGATTGCGTTCTTCCACTGTAGCCGAAAGCTACGTTAATACTCATTAGTAAATAAGTTAGACTTTGGTAACAAAAATTTACCTACTGAAGAAGGTAGCAGAACAAAGAAAATATTTAAATCAGGAGCAGATCCTGTCAACACAAGTACGGAGGAACCCAGCTCAAGTACTGAAAACACTAGCGAAATCATGCTAAATTCAGCAACAGTTTCGGTAAACTCAAATGTCAGAGAAACCACAGGAATCATGTTGAATTCTTCAACAGTTTCTGTAAATCCAAACATAAAGGAATTTAGTGGAATTGCACAAAGTGTAACTTTAATTTTAATTTTAAATGATTTTGGTAATAAAGGTAGTTAATTAATTTGACTCTTTTTTACTTACCGTTTTGTTTATTTTAGAAACCAGTAACTACAACTTACTGATCTCGTAACAATGCAAATTTGTTCTATCGTGCAAAAAGATTATTAATATATTGGAGGTAATTATTTACAAGCGATAGTCGGTATCGCCACCCCATGGAATATTTTATGTAATCCACAAATTGAAATAAACTGTTTATAACCTTTTATAGTCATTGCTGTCGTAGCTATTAAGAGTGTTAGCTGCTAAACAGGAAGGACATGTTCGATTCGTGGGATAAACATCAAATTTTACTACCATACTCTTTCGCAAGAGAGTATAAACTGCCAGCATAACCTCTCAACTTTAAACGTTCGGATTGGACGATAAACTGTAGTCCCATGTAACGAGTGTTCAAATAAAAAACTGAGCTGGGTAGGTCTGGGAATTTTCTTCTACAAAGAGTCAGTTGACACAAAGTTTAGTATAGAATTTCGTGCGAAACCAAACAAAACATTTTTATCAATTAACCACACGTTCATATTTTTATAGTATAATTGTTAATATCGTAGGCTTATATATAAAAGCCGAGATGTAGAGAACGAAATGTCGGATTGAGTTGAAAAACATACCAAATGATAGGCAAATCGATTTAGAAGTTAAAAATATGGTTTCGCCACTTAATATACACTCTAATTAGCTAATTAATTAATTTAAAAAACATTGGTAATGTAATGGATTAAAAACCATTCAAATTAACAAATTTTGGGCAAAAATTTTTTGGGGTTTATTCTAGTGTAATATATACATTCCATTCCACGATCTGCTTAGCTCAGTTTTTTATTTGAACATGTGCCTACCGTGTCGTATAACATATGTGTAGAGGTGTGCAACACCTGGTAATGGGTATAAAAAGAAGTAGATAGTTAGATGTTATTTCTGAACTCTTCAACTACGCGTCGCGCCAGAAGTTGAATTTTTTCCAACCGACTACAAACAGTGGCCGGTGCCAATTGCAGATCATCCGAGTAGTGTATTCAAAAGCACGTGATTTTTGTGGATTTGCTTTCGATCAACACTAGACCGATAAGCCCCAATATTACGCAGCACATGTATGTAGATGTGTTCGTAAAACTGCAATTATCACTGGCTAACCTTTATATTTGGTTGGAAAGAGATCGACATACCGGGTTTATTAAATCGCATAACTTTTAGCGAGGGTTGAAGAATCCATAACTAACTAATACCTACAGATTTCTACAAATTTTATTTTTAATATGCATAATGTACTAATGAAACACCCTTGTCCCATAAATATAAACCGACTTGTATAATCATATATTTAAAGTTACTCACCACATTCATTTCGTATTTTCGAAAGATTTACGTTTTTGTTCTTCCTTTCTGCCGTTGTTTGTTTACTCGACGACAACGCTTCGGCGTGCCGTTTCGACCTATTGTTAAATCTATTCACAAGTCCAGATGTAACATCTCCCATACGAATTGCAGTATTCGCTGGTGTTTTTCTTACGTATTCCTTTACGTTCTCCTTACTTTCCGATATGTCCTGTAAAATCATTGAAATAAACAGATTACGAACTCTAACGCATTTATTAGAAAATTTCATTACAAGTATTTAATATGGGCAAAATAAAGTAGTAACTAAGGTATCGAAATAATACAAGGATAGAGAAAAGAAAGGGATTAAACAAATATAAAGGAAACAACATACTGTTTCTTCATTTTCAGTAATTGCTGTAAACTTGACAGGAAGTTCAGTTACGGTTTCAACTTTCTTCCATGGTACTGATTTTGAAAACCGAGTTATACTAACAGTTTTTAATTTATCCATAAATTGAGTCATACTTTCTAAAGAAACTGAATTCCTCTTTACGGGCGTAACTAATTCGTTACTTACTGTTTCGGATTCTTTTGGAACATTATTATCTTTTTCGTTACTGTTTAAATCGAGGTACTCCATAGTTTTTTTAGGGACATTTTGTTGGGTAACTGAAGTTATATCACTGAGACGTTCTAGTTCATGCTCACAAACTTCTTCATATTTCTTAAAATCGCTCATCTTAATCCAATCAATTATTCTATCATAAGACTTCTCAGATTCTGCATCATTCATTTTGTTTTCACGCAAAAATTTAAAATTATGTTTGTTCAGAAACTGACAAATTGTATTCCTACATGCGGCACTGTTTCTAAAAAACTTACGCCTACCTTGATTAAATCGCCTTTTTATGACTGGGGGTTTAATACATATAAAAATATGGTTAGCCGAAATATTGATATTTAATTCTTGCAAAGACACCCCTTTAGTACTTTCCTCCAAATGTCTCAGAACGATATTTTTGCAACTTTTTGTGGTGTCGCATTCATATCCTCCACGCTCCATCCCGGGAATTTCTGTAGAACTTTTAGCGTCGATCGTAAAGATTTCTCTGAAATTCTCGTCATAATATTTAACCTTTACATCGTGATCTAAGTGATTCGAATACCCACTACCAGAATTTATAGTAGGGGACTTTTTGAGGTAACATTTTATCTTCTCGTTTAATTCTCGATATTTCGGACGTTTTTTGATATTCTTCACGAGCAATCGGGTACTTTTCGTTATTTTTCTCAAACGTAGGCGGGAGCAAGGAATTGTGGAACAGTTTTTGTTAGAACTGGTTCGCGAGTAATTCTAATGAAAAAATATATGATTACTTTTAACGGTTTCAGCAGATTTTGTTGCTATACAATTTTAGATCCTTAAATGCACGCTGGTTTCTAAAGCCTTTAATGCTATACCAAGTACACGTATTGCTGAACTACGTGAAAAGGAACTAATTGTTTACTCAACAGAGTATGTGCAGAAAACCTACGATGGTAAAAGATTACAAGACATTTTTAAAGTACAAACACAATTCCCCCATAGAGTGTGTGTTAAAAACTAACCAAATTACTTGAAGAATAAGTGTAGGGATTACAGCGGAAGACACCGTGACTATAAATTAAAAAAATTAAATAAATACCTTTACGCAACAGTAAAAATCGTACAATTTGCTTCAGCGCTCTTGATTGCTGTAAAATAATGTTCTAAGAATGGGAAAATTTTCAATGAAAGTACTCATCTATTAGTGTTGTTGTTTCGAATATACGGTTCTTCAGTGACTTACTCTTCTTCAGTAGATCTCGGTGATATTTATGCGTCTCTTACAAATTTTTATGTATTTACCTTAAAAGCAGCGAAATAAAGCTCAAGAATATCTACATAAATCCAAAATTGAAAATTCGAAGACTATATCAAAATAAGAATCCATACAGCTCACAAGGCTCTACAAAATTCATCACGTCGTATACTAAGCAAGAGGATAAAACAATGAACACTAAAGTGGAATACATACATCGGCATCGTTACATTTCAGGAATAAAAAACAGAAGTATTGAAAACAAAAATCACCACAAAGGCAAGCGTTTCGCGTAGACCTCCACATCGACTCGACACAAATAAACTATAAATGTGAGAATATTGAAGAAAATGTGCAAACTGATATATCAAAAAAGTCTGTAAATCTATGTAGGTTAACAGTTACATTGGCTCGACGAATTATGTCCAAATCTAATTATAAGTAACACCTACATACCAAGTTTCATAAAAATCAGACCATTGGTTTTTTAGATATCGTGTTTAGTTACTATCGAAAACGTTATCCTCGCCTACAGAAAGAAATTTCTTTCAAATTGAATAACCATTTATTTCAAAAACACCTTCATCTATATCGTATATAAAAATTGATGTTTGTTTGTTTGTTGTCTACACCAATAGTACCATCGTCATGAAATTTGGTACGTATACATGGAGAAGGTTTTGATGCTATTTAGTAGCTCGCCAAAAGAGAGCGCGGCACCACTTCAACTTTTATACCGTTTGACCGATCATTATGAAAATTGGTACTGATCAATATTCAAGCACATAAAATATTTTCGTGTTATTAGTTTTGATGTAGCTCGCCATTGGAGGGCGCTGCTACAGGTTAACTATTGTACCACATAAATGATCGTAGTGAAAATTGATACACATTGATATACGATTACGTAGGTGCATGTAAACGAGTGTTACGTCAAAATGAATGGAAATCAAACTTCGATTTTGTGGAGCGTAGCCAACAGGCAATGCTAGTATCTATATAAAAAAAGTAAATGGAAGTAAATCATTAAAACTGAAAAAAAAATATGTAGATAAAAAAACTTCCACTCTGTACAGACAAAATTCCAGCATTTGTCCTCCTTCTTTCCAAGTATTAAATATACGAAAGAAAACTCAAATTTAGAAATATGCCGCCCGAAGAAGGTATTCGGGTTTCAAATTTCTAATACGAAGCCTTCAATATTATAATATTCAAAAATTTGATTCTTTAGTTCATCCCTGGATAGTGTTAGACGTCACATGTTTTTTTGTAAAACGAATCCAATACTTTCCCATTACGCAGAAAATAAAAACACAATCCCAATTCCAGCCAACCGTTTGTAACTTATTTAATTACACACGTAATAACTGAATCAGTAATTTCCACAAAAATCGGACGATTTGAGATATGAATTTGTTCGGAAAACTGTTGCGTTCTTAATAATCAAAAAAATCAATTCAAATCTCAGTTTATTTAAAAAAAAATAATTAAGAGAAATATTGTGCAAAGGAATAAATTTCACACAAAGTCATGTGAAAAACCAAATTTGAGAAACACCTTGTTTATTACGTTTTCTGAATCGTCGACGAAGGCCGTAGCAATTACTTTCGTCAATATACCTTCAAACATCTGATTATCTCAAATGAAGTAAAAGTAATAAATTATTTATTGTACATTCATGTATACGTGATGAGTGAGTAAAAATTCGATTTTTACTGAAGCAAAGTGCCAGCAGCATAAAGGCTTTGAAACGCACCAATCCATTGCATTAAAGGATGACACACTGTAAAGAAATCAAACATCTGCGATACATTATTTTCGAAATATGCTATTTTTACTATTTTAAATTTTGATTTTGACTCGATCGAAACTTCAATCAATTCAAACGTAACTTACCAATTTCGGATGTTTAATGTGAGGAATTTCACCTCTAAAGGTGTCGTATATTTGAGTTAAATACGAATACATGGTAAGATAATCTGGTACTTCACATTGAGCCATTTCTTCGCCAGTTAACACAGGTGAAATACCTAAATCCACACGGTAAGAAAAAACTCTGATACCTTCGACGGTCTTACCAATTTCTTTTTCGAGTAAATCAAAAGCCAGCTGATTGTTCTTTGCCACGTCTCCCGATTTTATTGCACTGTAATCCAAAAGGTCGGGCCTATAATGGTGCAATATAGCACACAAAACTCGGCCGTCCCTAAATGAGGTAGTGAGGTCTTCAACGATGAGATCGTCGTGATCCTTTATTTGTTCCTTAATCCAAGTTATGAGCGTGTTAGAGTCGAGATGCGAATCTAAACGTGAATTAGTAAAAACAATAACAAAATTATGACTTTCGCGAACTAACCCCTTCTTCGACGTTTTCTGTACACTTCGTTAACGGCCACCGTCTGTGATGCTCTAGAAGTCAACTCAATACTATTGGGTTCGTCTGTGTCAAACAGGTTCAACACTTGTTGGGGAAGAAGAGCAGCCTTATTAAGATTTGGATAACGCGTGCTAGGATCAACTGTATAAGCTTTACAGTCTTTGTTTAAATTTTCGGGTGTAGTTTGAGCTAGGAGCCTGTAGATCGATTCCCTTTCTGCCAGAACTTCTAATGGCGTTGATAATCCGCTACCCCATGCTTTGATGGCCCAACATGCATCTAAAGACGACAGAAAACCGCGAGCGCAACCTGATCCCGTCGGCCAGAAAGGCTGAAAACAATAATTTTAGCAATAACAAAAGAGATCTTTACCCAACGTACCTCAAGCAAACTGTCTCCAACTAAAATCATTAATAACTTATACCCATTCCTTTCCACAACTTTTGAAGCATTTTCCGCCGCGTACATCGAAGTAAAATCAAACATAGCCACATCCGGTTGTCCATAATGATTTACGGCAAATTCCATATCGGGCATTTGATAATTTGTACTAAAGTCAGCTGCTTCCCTAGCATATTCCATTAAGTTGTCTCTATCTACGTTTTCTAATGATAACAATCGCGCCGTGTCGGGATAATCCTAAACGATTACCATTAAAACGACCAAAGAAAAATGCAATTCACAAAATTAATCAACCTGCTTTATAACTCCTTTATCTATCAGACTTAGTTTCTTCGCGGTCATTACAAAATAATGCGTATCATCCTTATAATAAACGATATTTTCTAAATCAATTCCAGTCTCTGCATTTAATTCCTTAAAAAATTTCTGATTAAATATAAAAGCGACACCGCTAATTTCTTCTACGCGAGCTTCTGCTTCTGTACGTTTGTTTATAAAATTGGCAGTGATAGCTATTGCAAGTTTTCCTCGAAATTCTTTGCGCTTGAATCCTTGCAAAGTGTTTCTTTTGCCATCGGCGCCAACTATCACATCAAATTCATATTGCGATACTGGATGATCTGACGGTTTGAATTCAGCTCGCCATCCGATTTCTTAAACAATAAAAATTTTAATCAATCTGCTCCTTCGTTTTAATTGAATTTTTTCAATAGGAGAGATATATGACATGTAATATTGTCGTACAATGTTAATGCTGAAAACATAAAGAAAAACAAAATGTCACCTAATTTACAACTTAAAAGTTTTGAACTATTTTTACACCACTTTATTTATACCTTTATTAAGATCAGAACAGGCACATACCGTTATACATCGACAAGTGTTGCGACATCTAGTGTCGACTTATGTTAACGTAACACATACTAAAATGCATTCGTACCGGCCGTGAAAACGGTTATTGATGTTTGATGTTGTCTAGTGGTCTATTCCTACTTTTGTTTATTATTAGGCAATGTCCATGGGTGTACAAACTTCGTTCTGATTTTTATTATATTCCTTACTGTTGCCAGAAAAAGTTATTAGAAATAGTGACACCGACCGTGAAAACCTACGAAGTGTTATGCTTTTCTTTTATCGAATATTATTCTTATTTTCTGAAGAGCTGCTATAGATGATATACAGGGTGTAAATGAATAAGTGCAAAAAAATGGAAGCGGTGATTCTTTATCGAAAAATAGTGTGGGTCTTTCATATAAAAAAATCATATGAGCAACCCCTGCTTAGTTACAGCCCCTTAAATATTGCCCAAAAAACGGTTTTTACTTTAATTAAAGCATTAAATGAATATTTTTGTGGTATTCTCGTATAGTTCCAAGAGGGAGAAAAAGCCACTCCATAATTTATTTTTTTTCAAAACTTTTTCCTGTTTTATATTTAATTATTTAAAAATTTATTTCAGATATATTAATTCTTCTTTTTAAACAAATAAGGTATCTTGTATTTTTTACTCCACATCTTATGAAATAAGATGGGGACTTATGCGACGGTTTTCAAAATTCAATTTTACAAAAAAAGTTGAGGAAGAAAAGTTGTTGGGAATTCTATTGTCTATAGCTTTTGTTCGAAATATGTTTTTCTAAAACGCAATAATATTTTCACTTAACGGGGTAATGTGGAGTTCTGCGATAAACGCTTGTTTACAGGATTAACGATTTTTGAGAAAAATAATGTTTTATCAAGTACCTCGTATGAATCACGTGTAAGTTAGAATTTTAGTCGAATTTATCTAATAAGCTTCTCTTAATATTTTTAATGGAAACATTATTTAGCTAAAAATAAATTATTAAATAAAATCAAATCAAATGTTGAAAATGGTCGGTCACCTTCAGACATTATACATGACTCTAGACGGAGGCGCACTGATGCACGTTTGTGGTAAAAAATTTCAGTCTACCCGAATCATGCAATGTATGTGATAAACCAAAAATTGTTGATCCTACAGAAAACCCAACTGACTTGATTTGTTTAAAAAAAATGATGTAACTAAGCAGGGGATGCTCATATAATCTTTTTGTATAAAAGACCCACATTATTTTTCGACAATGAATCATCACTTAACATTAATTGCACTTATTTATTTACACCCTGTATATCTTTAATGTAGCTGCTACTTCATTCATTTTGACTGTTTTCAACATGGTACTTATATTCAACATACTTATCTTTTTTAGTCTTTTTCAAATTTGCCGTGTTTGTATTAGATCTTTTTGTCGTTATTTATTGATGGTGTTGGCTAAGATCACCACTAATATAGTAAAATTAACGAAGCAAAATTGCTATCACGTTTTAAACACGCAGTAAGCACGTAAATAGCCGTATTTACACGAAGAAACGCGAAACGAACCGCTACGGCAATCGAAAATCGCAAATCGAAGCACCACGGCAATAGAACTAAAATTAAACATATTTAGTGTGGTGTAACGCAGTCTATATCCTTTAAATACTGATCAGCCAATAGCAAAGCAACCGTGAACAATGCACGTGATTGTGGAACGGCGTAGGTTGGTAACTGTTACTATAGTCAACTCGGTGTTTTTGAAAGCGTCATTAACAGGTACCTTCTCTTCTTCTATTTTCTCTTATTCAACTTTTAGTTTCTTTTCTTTAGGGCTTTCTAGATGTTTCTTTTACAGTGCTAATTTTGGATATTGTTCCTAAATTAATTGTTAACACTATTTCCTACCTCAAGTCATTGACGATTGATCTTTTTATTCTTAGCCTTGTTTCTCTTCCATTTTGCTTACTTAGTTTATGTCACAGTCTTCTTCTCTTTTATCATTTTGTATTTCTTCAAATTTCAATTTTTGCCTTTATAAATTAATGTAGCATCTATTATCGCCCTGCTTCTATTACGTGTAGGATTACTTTGCTTTTCATGACTAATTCTCATTTCAGAGTCTTTTAAGTTTCCACAGATTCTCTATTTCAACCCCATCTCTTAATATTTGACTATTTTGATTTTTTTAATTTCTGGCATTTAAAAAATAATCTAGTTTTAACTAGTATTAGTTGCAACTTATTTGTTTAATCTCTTTACTGCTACCGTACACTGATAAATTTACACTATTTATAAGCATTAGCAAACGTTCTCCGTCATAAAAGGCAGTCAAATTGTTATAATTTACGTATTGGGTAGTAATTAATACTGATTGATACCAATAGTAAACAAAACATAGACCGATGTTCTGGATAGAACACAACTAATTTAATAACGCTTAAAAGTATCAGAAAATTAAATTATCCAACATACTTTCGCTATATTACAAAAGGTGAACATATGTCAATGTAAATGTTAACCAAGTGAAATACATAATATAGTCAACAAGATGTCGCGACATCTAGTGCCGCTGGTGCTAACATAGTGCGTCGGAAATGTAAACTGTACTAAAACAACTTTGTCGACAGATATTGCACAATAGTGAACTTACACTCAAGTTCTGAAGATTCCCAAAAGAATGAAACAGCTGTCGAGTTATTATCGGTGTTTGTTTGCTATTGTATTATACTACAGTCTCTTGCGTACATAATAGTCACATAACTATTTTTCGACAAGTTAGTATTATTATACAATATGCATTTAATGGTGGATGTTAAGATACAAGTAGGTGTATCACGAAATAAGTCTCAGTACATCGCTTATAAAACTTATAGCAATTAAGTTTACTTAAGCCTAACATATCACCCACACATTGAAAAATAAAACACAATACTTTCAATACCAGTAATTAAAATAATAATTGACAACTTACTTTCTGTACTATTTGGTTCGTTGAGTTTTTCAAAACTAACTTCAGTATGAACCTCTACACCAAGAAGCAATGCCACTTTCAGAAGTATGCACTGCAGCTGCCTAATACTGATATGATCAATAGAACCCGCGCAAAATTTTCCGAAAAATTTTTTGGCGCCCAATGCTCGCAAATCTTCAATTACGAAAGGCCATAAGTGTAGAACGTTATTTCGCGACATACGATCTCGTTTTTCAATGAGAACCTGAAATTCTAACTAAAATCGCAAAGCCAAAAGAATTGAAATCGAGACACATACCACTTTAGCACCGAGCAATTGGGCTTCGATAGCAGTACGCAACCCGCATGGACCTGCCCCGATGATGAGCACTCTCGTATTCGGACACACTTTTCCACGGGCATAACATTTATGACTAGCACGGGCATCGAACTTCTTCCAGAGGGCCTTCGCTTTCCACGACGTTAAGTTATCTTTTAATTTTGGATAGAATTGAGGGAAAACGTTTGGTTTTAGGTGTATAAGTTCGCATATGTTTCGATAACTTCCAAAAACTGATTTCAAAGTGCCTGCGCCAATGAAGTGTTCGAAAGCGTCGTTGGCCTTTGCCGCATCCACCGTGGATATCGGACGGCCTCTAGGTAAGCTTTTGTTGAAACGGTCCATTTTTTATTCACTTAGGGAACCTGAAACAAAGTACCAAATTAGTCATTGTTCAAAATTACTGACGCCTTAAATTACTTCTAGGTGGTTGATAACGAAGGTGCGGTTTGATACCTACTGGTCGAATGTTTTAATGAGATTGAAATGTAAGAGAGGAGTAATTAACAATGTGTATTAATCTGCTCACGTAAATGTAGAAACAATTGTTAACAAAAACCTGACGACTACAATACCAGGGTCACTGGGTCAGACGACACCAACCCCATGTTACTGTTCAGTGGTCAGCTCACTTATGCATACAAATGATTTTTTAGGTGTAACGCACGTCTAGTTTTAACAGCAATGATCACGTAGCAAAAGGCGTAGATGTTTTGAAAATACATATACTGGTTGATTGTAACGCCCTTATAAGTATTCGTCCGTGTAAGTCGCCCCCTCAAACTTTCATTAAGGAAAAAGTCTACTCGAAAAAATTCCCGTTTATCTCCATATTTATCCAACGTCGACTGAACCTGAATTAATTTTTTGAAACGTTTAATATCTTTTTAGCACACAGAAGTGTTAGGTGGAATATAAATAGACAACCGTTTGTTAGTTGTTACGAAAACTCTTTGAGAATGAAAAATTGCGCGTTTATATTTGTCTTGGCTTCATCATGTATAATATGAAAATGCAAATACTTTAAGTACAATCATCCTATATGAGCCTTGTGTGCATCTACATAATATCACGACCTTATTATGCGACTCTATTTCCTTTAATTACACATATTTGAAACGGTGTCACCTTTTTTGTTCAACTGTCCTAGTTTTAAAATGCCAAAACCTTACCTTATTATCAGGTGTAAACAAAAACCACTTAATCTTAATGCTCAAATACATTCGTAAAGTCACATCTCTTTCAAAAAAATGCGCAATGCTAGCAATTAAAAATTTTAATTAGTGTATACAAGAAAATAGAGACAAATGTTCACCACTTTTAGTCATTAATTTGTAAAGCGGCACAAATATTCGTTTAAGTTGTAATTAGCTTAATTCATTCGTTTAATTAAAATATATAATAAAAAGAAACGCGCCACTGCTGATATTTAATTTGTACACAATTAATAGAAAAGTTTAAATTAAGTTTTTTGTTACTTTTGCATTTAGTGTATTTTCTCTTTACAAGCTCTATTAACATGTGTGTAAAAATTTTAAAAATCAAATTACAATAATAAAATACTGTGAAATTATTTCTAGGTTTAAAATTAAAACATCGAAATATGAAACATTGGAGATGTGAAGTATAAGAAAGGGAATTCAATAGAGAAAATCTGTCAATTTACTCGTAATAGAAAACAAATTGAAAGTCAGGCATCAAAAAGATTCGAATATATAATTCAATGAAAGTTAATAAATATTGAAAATAAAATACAATAATTTTATGCTTCAAAATTCTCGGGATGTGACACAAACTAATTGAAAGTATTCACATAAAACTATTACAAAGTTGACCGACTACTACTTTTACAATGTATATACTTGCAAATACAGTTAAATAAAGGCCATTTGATTATTATATCTCGGTAATTAGTTAAGTTAGTTCGAATAAAATTATTGTTTAAACAAGAATGTTATGAAGATCATAACAGCTGCAGATGTCAGTTTAAAACCCGAACTCATAAAGTGACGATTTTAAGACGTTTTTTTTTTATTATAACTCAAAATATCCCAGTTATCTTTGAATATTTTTTCGGTTTCAGAATATAGAGCCATTTTTCAATAATTTTTTTTACATCCTACGAATCAAAAGTGCAATAAATCACGTAAGAATGAAAATTGTTTACTGCTCGAAATACGTACAATACTTTTTCTACGCTCACAAATAAAAACATGTAATATGTCAATAAACTGCATTTATCAATAAATTTGATCCGTCAATTAGTTTTCAAAGTTACGTAAATGCGTATAAAATATTGAACATCGATCATGATAAGACAATCGATTTTCAGTTTTGCATATTGTACGTTTTTTTCACCTATGAGTACTATACAAAATAATACATTTTTGTATAAAAAATCCTAAAGAGTTCATACACATTCACGTAATGACACGTAAGGTAAAGGGCGTAGAAAAAATTCAAATTTTATTTGGTAACGAAAAAAATTTATTTAGGCGAGGTATACGCAGTGCCATAAATTACACCCACTAAACCCCCGCGAAACGGTGGGGCGGTTCGTATATAAAGACGCACCGGGCATCAAAAAACAAGCAAAAAATTAAAACCCGATGGGGGACGCATCCGATCTTTACGCCACTGGCTTTTAAATTTTTGGCAAATGTTGACAATTGATGTTTTAGTAAGGTAGCATCCCGATCTTACATATGGACTACAGTTATGTCTTAGTTACCACCTATCTGGTGCTAGCACAAAAAAATTGCAATAATTTGTAGTAAGCTTTGGAAGAATTACTGAGTACACTTATTTTTCAGTGTGTTTACTTATATGGTTTATTTTCGCTGCTTGCGATTTTGGTGAAGATGAATGTAACGAAAGTAATTAATAAGAAGGCAACCAGTGTATCTTCCAGTTTATTACCAGAGAATTAATTTTCAAGGTACGAACTGAGTATACGACTTAAAAAAACTGGCATAAAATAAATGGTGTGATTGGGGTAACAGAAGTTTCGTTAATTCATGCGAATCAACAATCTGTTAAGACGGTTTCCCATCTATCAAACATTTTTCAAATTTTGGGTTTGACTTGTTTCCGTCATTTGACAGCGTGAAACACCATCATTTCTTTTTGAAAAACATTTGATCATTGAAAAACAATGACGAAATAAAAAAAAACCAGGCAGAACCAACACCCATCAAATTAATTGACATATGTGAAACACCGCCATTTTCAAACTTATTTGATTAAATAAATTTGACTGAAGCACTGAATTGAACAATGATAGATGCTTTGGATTTAGTCCAAACTCGTTATGGTGAAAATGGTCTACGCTAAAAAGTTGTTTAGAAATTAAGAAAAATGTAAAAGTGCGCAGTTTTGCTTTTTAATTGAAAATTGTTCAAACGAACAGATGAACTATATTTTCTAAAAAGGCCAAAGTTTTAGCTATAGAAAAGATTTAACTAATTCTGTTTATCGACCACTGGTTGCTTACGAAATTTATGATATATTAGGGATTTTTAGATGCTGAACTTGCTATAAAAAAAAACTATAAAAATGGAGGTCGCAGATTCGAGCGCTGCATCCTGAGGTGGAACATGTTTAGAAAATATTTAGGTTTAAAAGACGCAGAGTTATGCACAACCCTCTTTTCGGCGATCTGGAATCATTATAGTTGTGTACCATTCGACACGGCCCAATCCCGGAAGACGTTTTTGTTTCAATAATGACTCCGGCCGTGGAAGATTCAATCTTACAAGGGTAGAGTATCAAAACCGTTGAAGGTTACAAGTAGTACGTTACCCGTAAATGTAAATAACGTTAGTGGATTAACTATGTAACATAAAAATGTGTACACAGAAAAGGATTGTAGCTGACATAACTTTATTTTTAGTTGCGTTAAAACGTGCACGTTCCGTTATTTAAAATTTTTTTAAATTTGATAAAAAATTGTATGTACGTTTTATTAATTTTCTATTATTGTATTAAAATTTTGTTTTAAACATACAGACTACGCATTTTATTAATGAATCCCAGATTCAGAGGTTAACTATAGAATAAAAATTAATAAGAGTCTCATCATCACAGTAATTAATAAAACTAGGCTTCTGTTATAAGGAAACCAAATATAATTTTTTTATCTTAACAAAATTCAGAAATATGAATTTTTAAAAAATATTCTACAAACCAATATTTTTTTAAAAATTTAACGATATTTCAAAAACTATGGGAAGTAGATATTACAAACCTTAATAAAAGTTGTTTTAAATTAGGAGCTAAATACAAAAATATCATAAAAAAAACATATCATTCCATTTAACATAAAGAAGTTGATGTCGACTTCCGGCACAACCGGAAGTGCAATCTAAGCGAAACTATTTTAAAATTAAAGATCAGTATAAATAATATATTAACACAATTTTCAAAATTTAAATACGATTAATTCTTCATAAACGTCTAATAGGCCACTTTTGTTTGGGACACCCTGTATACAACGTGTTGAGGATAAGGAGAGTCAAAATGGGAATTTTGGAAACGATAAAAATAAATAAATTTTCGAAATTTTGGAATATTTTCAAAAATATTTATTATTCTTCAAATAAAAGTTATTTATAATTTAATTGTCAACAACTTTTGTTTAAACTATTTTTTCATCCGATAAGTAAAATTACTGAGATATGACATCAGGTGACACTAATTTTTTAACAATATCTCTACCATATTAATTATACAAAAAGTTATAAAAGAAAAGTAATTGAAAATTTTATTGTCTATAACTTTTCTTTAAACTATTTTTTCTAAAACGCAATATTTATTTTCTTTTTCAACTCGGTACTAGGTAGCAGGAAGCGTTCGTATTAATGCCTTACCAGTTAGATACATTTAATTTAATTGTTGGCCATTACTGAAATTTATAATTGGATTTTAAAATTGCTTCGCGGTGCACTTTTTCTTCTATCTTAAACGTTCATTTTTTTCCTACAACGAATTTCGCTTCCTGTAGTGGGAAGCTTTTTCAAGCCAATCTATTTGTTTTCAGAAAACATACAAATAGTACAGTAACAATTACAATGATGCGCTTAAGTGTAAAAATGTATATAATTAAACTCTTTAAAATATATTAGTTATAGGTAATTATAAATATTTGAGTACTACAAAATTATAAAAATATTAATTGTGCAAAGACTTACCGTTAATAATTAAAAAATTCAATGTAAATTGTAAATGGAAGGTGAAAATCTCAATGCTGACATATCTATTTGTATTTGTTATTGCATTATGAATTTGATAAAATATTATAAACTGTTAATATGATTTAAATATACTTGGTTATACTGATAAACATTTATTTAGAAACAGTTTCAAATGTAATTAATTTTTGGTTGCTAATTTCGATATACATTTATACATTTTTTTTAATTATTATTATATTCATTTTATGTTATGTTTTATTTTGCTAATTAAATAATTGTATAATGTGTTTAAGTTTTATGTATCTTTTCTAAAGTTTTCTTTCGATAATTTAATATGTATCATTTCTGAAATTAACTGTTTTTTATAAATAGATTCTATATCTAAAATTATTGGATCTTTGAGTTAAATTTATGCCCCAGTTGTTTTTTTTTATTGTTGCAATCGTATATGTGGTTCTTAATTCGATTTTTTAATTTTTGTTTAGTTTGTATATCATATGTGCCGGAGGAGTCACTACACTGAATTTTGTAAATTAAGTTTGATTTATTTTCCTTTTTAGTTTTGTCACATACAATTAATTTTTTAATATTTTATAGTACTCATATATTAATAATTATAACCAATATACTTTCAAGATTTTTAATTATATACGTTTTTACACTTATAATCTAAGATAAGCGTATATTGTAATTGTATTTGAATGTTTTCTCAAAACAAATAAATTGGCCTGAAGAAGTTTCCCACTACAGGGAAGCGAAACGTAACAACTAAATTACAACTTCAAATAAATAATTAATTTAAAAAATTAAGATTAAGATTAACTATGATTTATTTACCATATTTCGAAAAATTATTAACTACACCTTCAAAATAATTACTTTATACATTTTATACAAGTGTAACTTAAAAAGTGAAGCTGGCTTCTAGTAATAGTACTGACAAAACTGATCATTACACAAAAAAGTTAAGTTAGTTACAAATGTAGACTAATATTTGAAATTAGTCAAAGAAAGCTGATTGATAGGTACTTGTTACAGAAAGCAATCTAGGACTATAATATGTACACTACACGAATTAAATCTAGGACACCAACAAGACTTGAATGATAAACTCATAAAAGTTAATAATTACTATTCAAAACATTATTCATGCAGAGGATAACATTAAATAGATAATAGATAATTATTGCCTTGAGAATACAATAAGACAATAAACAAAAATGAAACTCGGGAAATAAAGAAAACTACTAATACATACACCGATTCATTAGGCAAAATTATTACGTGTATGTAGAGAACATTTGTTTGTTGAACATTCGCAAACTGTCATAAATAATCATGAATCAAGATGTGCCAAGGTGTTACCGGAAAGTCCTTGTAATATGATTGTATTACTTATGTAATACATATAGTTATTTAACAGAACGTTATATTTTTTCAATAGTTAAATGAATTACATTAATAAAAAGAACATAGTAAACAATAATGAAGATACCACCACAATCCACTAATATACAGAACAACCTGTCTACTACAGACACCTTTTCGTATTAAACTATTTGCAATATGATTAAATTAGTTCAATTCTGCTATTGAAACTTGATTTTATTACTATTATTACGACGATAGAAACCGTCTCGTCTGTAGTAATGATACAAATAACTAATTGAGTCGCATTCCCTAACAATATTAAGTACAATTTTTGATACAATTTAAACATTTTTTAAATTTTCAATGGCAACACGTGTACTGTTGCATACTGACATACGTTCGAGGAAAACCTCTCCTCTCTTCTTATGCATTGTTGAGATCTATGAAAATGATCAGTTTTAGATCTAAACACGCAAACAGTTACAGTCTATATACTAAGCTTGAGAATGTCTTATCTAGCATTGTAGCTTTTATGATCTTCTTTTGTATTCCCAGATAAAACTCTTAACACTTAGAATGGCTTATTTAAACTGTTTATTTCAATAAATGTATTTAACGTTCAATAACAATAATTAAATTATACTAAGGTAAATGATCTGTTAATTACGACTTGTTTGAAAAATTCAGAAATATACAAATAACCCGAACAGAAAAATGTATTTAATATGTAATGTATACAATCAAGAAATAATATACATAAGACAATAGGTATATGTAAAATTGTGTCGCCATAGTATTTTGTGTAATATAGTAATATCGATTACTATTAATGCATTCTTCTAAACGCCTCCTCATACTGTTTACAAGAATTTCGAGATTTTGAGAATTTCGGAATGATTTCCACGATGTCCATGCTCTGTGAATTCTTGTAAAATTCTGCCTCTCACTCCATTGAAGCCAACGTTGTTCCAACTTTTTACCGTGGTAGTCCACAAATTTTCAATTGGATTTAAGTCGGGCGATTTAGCTGGCCATGGTAGCAATGGAATTTCTAGGTGTTCATCAAACCATTCGTCCACAATTTGAGCTGTGGCACTAAAACTATGTTTTGTATTTATGCTTCGGGAAATATTGTCCTTGAATGAAACCTAAGAGGAATAATTCGTGAAATTTCCCTGGACCACCATTACACATCCAACCCCAAACCCTGCGTTAATTCGTCCACTGGTTTTAATTGGAAGAAACTTTTCAACGTGATAACGTGTTCCATTTTCTCTCAATAATTAGACGGGAGCTTCTTGGGATATCAAAAATGACTTTTTGTCTGTAAGTATAACATTTTACAAGTCTCTGTCAATATTTTGTTAGCAAAATGCTAATCGTGCAAAGGCATGCCCTCTCATGAAGCCATCGTCGGATGGTTCTTACACTACCACCCCAGTCCTAGATTTTCTCTTCTCTGAACTGACGAAACAAATCTCAGTTCATTCGCATTTTGGCGAATCGCATCATCTTCAGCCTCACCAGTTACATGATCCCTTAAAAGGACGAACTGGATAATAAAATAATAAATAAAGAGAACTTCGAATTAGAGTCAGAAAATCCCCATATTCTAAATTTAAATAAAAGTTTTAGATAACCTAATTTACAACTTTTTCTAAACAATTTTTTGATCAATTTGTATCGGGGATATAGTTAAATTAAGTTAAAAAATGTTACGCGAGATGTTACGTGATTACTGTATCTATTTGATTTGAATTGAAGTTAAATAGTAGATTATTTTACTAGGAGTTAAACAATTATATTTTTTAACTCCAAGTGAAATATATTTTTTTCTTCAAGCGTTTATTGCTAGTTTTCATGTGTTATTTTCAAATTTTCAGAAATTCTCGAGTGTTATAGTGACGTTTTATTCTCGACGAATCTAAGATGGTACTTTACTGTTATTATTTGATAAACAGAACTGAATTTCATGTAATTCCATCATTTCCTTATAACAATCCCATGCTATTTCTACCTCAAAAATAAACAAAATAAAAAATTAATAAAATGAATGATTAAATTTACCTGAAACACAAGAGTAATTAAACGTCTAAGTGAGTTTTTTTAAATACCCAATAGTTTCATTATATTTAATAACGTTGTTATGAATAGGAGATTTGATTTTTACATTTAAACGGTTCATTTGACATACCATTGTTACCAACTTCAAGTGATAAACTTTGGGTGCTATAATGAACACGCCCGATTTATTATAGCACCTGCTTGAGTACTAAAATAATTCAATTATAGTAGCAAAATATAAAAAATGTTGTTATGTGATTACTGTAACTCAGTTATTAATTATCCGATCAAAAAGTATTTTATACAAAAAAAAACTTTATATTTAAGGTAGAACTAAAAGTTGTTGGGGGTAATCTTGAATAATCCCACTTCGTAAAGCTTACACATTAAAATTTCTAAATAAAAAAATGTAAAAATGTAAACCAGAAAGAGGAGAAAATTCTGAATCGATTGATATCATCGACATAAGTTTCTATAAAAGTTTAAACTAAAAAAAGATGCATTTACTTTATGTAAAAATGCTCGCCTAAGCACTCCTAATTACACAATTTGCAAACTGTTGCAAAAATAAAGAAGAAATTAAAAAATTTAAAAAGTAGACTCGAATGAGAAGAAAATTCTGAATCGGTTGATGTGATTGACATAATTTTACTTAAAAGTTTAAACGAAAAAAAGATGCACTTACGTTGTCGTAGGGGAATTTTCGGTTGATAAAAATTTGCAAAAAATGTACGAAGTCAGTCAGAACATGTTCACAGGTTATTAGTAAATTTAAAAGTGTTATGGGCCGTTTCCAAAAAGATTTGTAAATACTTTCAAGGATCAAAACGATATACGGATCATCTTGATCCTGGCCTTAAATTATAATTAGAAACAACGTTTATTCGAAAAAAAAAATTATTTTTGAATTTTTGTTTAAAAAAAGTGATAATTACCTTCTCTAGTGTCCTTTAAATTATCCGGATTATGTCCAAAAGCTAAACAAATCTCCGCTTTTATAAAAATTTAATAAATACCAACTTTCGCAAAAATAAGACTAACGGTTCTTCAAATACCGTGTTTTTGTTATTTTTTTTTAAAATTATTTTACCTCACTATCTCTATCTTGCCAGAAATTGCAAAAAAATGTATCTTAAAATATTTTATTTTGATATTATAAGACATAGAATAAAAAAACAAAAAAAATATAATTTTTTATAACTCAAAAACAGTAATACGTCCTTTAAAAAATTGTATCTCTTTGACACATCCTTCAAAACAAATAAACTATTAAAGTTTCTTAAAAATATACAAAATATCATTTTTATCTAACTCAGATGTAAGTAACAAGTAAATCGGAATTTACAGATATATACAAACGTAACAAATTACTGAAAGATCAACATCTTGAGAAATTTTCCTCGTGGACCAACCAGCATCAGATAGAGCAGCTATTTGACCCGACTGGAATAATCAACGAAGAATTCGCCTGACTTTGTCTTCTGGGCATTTTTCAATTTATATTAAAACGGCACAGAACGCAGCAAACACTAACACAGCACAGAAATACTCTAGGCGGGTAAAACACTACTAAAAAATAATTAACTAATGAAGCAGGAAATTACTATCTAATTCTTCTTTCTTGTTTTCTACATTCAGGTTTCTCCACATCTTAAGCCTTCTTTGTTCATCAATATCAAATAATGTCTATAGTCTATTAATTGATACTATTGTCTTTTGATATTTTTCAATTACGCATATACAGGGTGCCCATAATCTATCTCATAACATGGGTAACTTTCATATGCAAAATAGGTAATCGGTTAAATTAGGAAAGTTGGGCAGAATTACAAGCAAAATGTTAAACTTTTTTCAAATTTGACATATGTCTTCAACTTTTTGAAATTTTGTGAAAAACTGAAAACAGTCGATTTTTTTAATGTTGTCCTGTTCCACTACTACTTACTTTAGAACTGAACTAAAATGACATCTTATACATATTTTTACGTAGAATTCGATAAAATTACTCAAAATGTCATAACCCTCTTGATTTTCGAGATATAACACAAACTTACATTTTTAAATGACAATCATAGTTGGCTGTGATCTTATTAAATAGCTTTTGTTTTGCGATTTCATTGATATAAGGTTCGATATACTTTACTCTTACATTTTTTGTAAATGCTAAAAGTAGTTTATTGATACAATTAAGCTGCAAAATAATACACAGGCAGGCTATGAAACAAATGCTTCAAACAAAAACCTGTTGAAACAAAAAGCCTGTGTCGTCAACTAAATAATTTGATTTACAATAAGTTGTATTATTCACGGTGATTTATTTTAAAACATAAAATTCTCAAAATAAACAATGTATTCAAATGAAGAGAGAAACGACATGCTTTTTGTTATTGCTAGCAACAGAAATAGTAATGAAGCCAGTGAAATGTATTTGCAAAGATATATGAAAAGAAGACAACCAGATAAAAGACTTTTTCCAAACTGGAAAATAATTTAAAACTATACGGATCATTTATGAAACCAAAAGCTAAGCAAAAGTTTAATCAAGAAGACGAAGAAAGAGTTTTGGCATATGTAAATTATAAACCAAAAACATCTACCCGTGAAATTGCAAGTGAGTGTGGTACTTCTACAGAAAAGCTCGTTTAATTTTAAAACAAAATCGATTCAAGCCGTATAAATTTCATATCGGCAACACCTTGTATCCAGCCGACTCAGAGAGAAGATTAAATTACGCTCGATGGTTTTTAAAACTGACAACGATCCATATTTCTCGCGCAGAATTTTATTTACTGACGAGGCAAAATTTACCAATAACGGTGTATTTAATAGACATAATAATAACTATTGGTCTGAGAACAACCCTCATGTTACTGTTGAGAGACGAGATCAACATATTTTTTCAATAAATGTGTGGTGTGGCATCCTCGGTAGCAGAATAATTGGTCCGTTCTTTTACAATTACCATTTAAATGGAAGGCGATATTTAGAATTTCTTCAAAATGACTTGGAAGACATGTTAGATGAACTGCCATTAAATGTGGTACAAAATCTTACTCATTTCCAACATGATGGTGCTCCTGCTCATAATTTTAGAGCTGTTTCTGAATATCTTTCCGAACGTTTTCCGAGCTGGATCGGTAATTCAGGTCCTATTAATTGGCCGGCAAGAACACCTGATATCACACCTCTCGATTTTTTTTGTGGGAACCGTTTGTCAGGGTTTCAAAAAACCCAATAATGTAGAAGAATTAAAGTTAGGTTGATTATTAGGAAGGATCCGCATGTCCCTCTTTGCAAAAGTCTCGCGCCCCCTAGGAGAGATGTCGCCCTACAGGTTGGAAACCACTGAATTAAATGATAATTTGACCAAGACATTACTACAAGAACTAATTATTAACAAGTTATGAAGCTAACATTGAAGTAAAAACTTCAAATCAGCCATTGTAAATTTTAAGATCTTACCTGGGAATATAAATAAACCCTGTAAGAATAAGTAAGGTGTAATCAAGTACTGTGTTTAGATTGTAACTGTTAGGGCGGGTTGCGACTCAAAGCTGATCATTTTCATAGACCCCAACTGTACTTACTATTCTGATACAGTATTGGCAATTTTATTTAGATATTTGTCAGTTTTTTGTTATTCGTCAAATTTACGATAGAAAAAGCGATGAAGTTTAATAAAATATGCGTCTTGGATTCAACATATTAAAATATTCAATTTTTTTGATACAAATTTAATCAAATTTAGAATTGTTACGGAATTGACTATCACAAAAAGTAAATAAGATAAATTTTAATAAAAAATCAAGAAAAGAGAAAACAAAATATTATTAAAATTTAAAACAATGTAAGATAAAGATTATCAAGATCAAGACAAAATTTATCACTTTTTGAAAAACAACTCGAGCAGCTTTGATATGAAATAAATAAAAAAAGAATATTGGAATATTTCAAACAAATAAATTAGTATCTAAGGAAACATGCAAATTAAAATATATTTAATTAGCAGTAGAACTGCAACGAGTAATACAAATTACAATAATTATGATAATCTCGTTTAAAAAGTAGAGTATAAATATTATACATCCGTTTCTAGATCTCAAGTTTGTTAATGCTTATAAATTTATCTCCAGATAATAAAAGTTAAAATTTTGCTTAATGTCAAGGTTATACCATTCGAATTGTTATTCTACAAATGAGTAAACTGTAGTTCATTTATAGTTGTGGAATTATAATTTTAGAAACTAGTAGATTTCCACTTGTTTCATATGATTTAGAAAATCACTTCTAAAAATTTGCCCCAAATGGAGATTTGACGCGAGCGGCAATGTTGCAAATGATAAGTACCAGCTATTTTTCATTATAAAAATTGTTCGATTGCAATTCTTAACCAATCGAGCTATCTGCTGTTTTATCGAGGGTGAGTGCTGTTGTAAATAAAACAAGTAATATTTGTAATGTTTGTATCCATTAGTTTAAAACTATTTGACGTATCCTAGTCATATTTCGTAGGAAGTGTAGGCACTGCACACCCTATTAGATTATTGTATTAAATCTGCTGATTTAATTTGATCACGATTTATAGTTTTCCCAAATTATGTTTGGGCCCTTAAAACGCAACTAAATTGTGTTTTAATAATTACTATGCATTAATTACGTATTTAAGAGGGATAAATTCAGTATTGAAATTTATAACTGCAAATATTTGTAATGTAAAACGTAAATAATCACCAAACCTGAATTTTCATGCTAAATGGCTGTAATTTCATATTTGGATATAACTTAATTCAAAACAACTTTTCTTTTTAACATAATGGTATTTCACTATTGAGCAAAAAATTGATATCTGATGGTTGCATTTTAAGTTTTGGGTGATGCAGAACTTTTTATCACGAATAAGTTTTTTCAAAAAACCAACAATAAAAAAGTTTTCCATATGATTCCAACTTAATTGAGTTGGTTTACACAGTGTGTCTACTTCCTTTCTCAAATTTCATAATTTAAAATATTCAAGCGATATTAAGTAACTTATAAGATTTAAAATATACCTTTACAATATGCCATCAGACGTAACGGAATTTCTACACGTTTAGAGGAATAGATGAAGTATACTCTGTTAAGCCAGTGGTTTCCAAACTTTTTGTACCTGAGCCCCCCCTTAAAAAAAATTGTTGCGCCCCCTTAATTTTTCTAACAATCTAATTTCATAAATACTCATGCACGGCAAGGATTGTGGATTACGTATACCTATGTTGCTGATTCATTTTTTGACACCTATTCGACTTTTTTTGGTTTGTATTCGAAAATGATATTTTGAAAATAACTGCATGCTTCCCTTGCAACAGTCTCGCGCCCCGCTAGAGGGCCGGGAAACCACTGTGCTAAGCAGTTGATTAAGTTATTAAGTTTGCGACAAACCTGATCAAAAATATCAAATATTCTTCTCTACTTTTAAAAGTATAAGTCAGAACGAGAAACTGGAAACAAACAAACGAAAGTTCAAAGTGGACCACTAAAAGTAAGGTAACTTGTAAACTAAGTCAGATTCTAGACTAAAAGAAGTGTAATGTTTTTCACAATCAAGAAGTCTTTTAGTCTTTTGCGGCCTACCTTGAATTTTGGTTTGTTTGAAGTGTTTTATATTTTTATCTCAGTGACGTAAATTATTAATTTATTTATATAACGGAAATGTTAACTGGATCACATAATTAAAATGCACTTCATCCAATATACCTAATATGTCTGCGCCAATTGATCGAAACAAATAAAAGAACATGGACTTGATGATCCATTCCCATTTAGTAACTCCTTAAAACACTTAATATAGAAATTGGGAAAATTATTATATTAAGTCGAACAATAAAAAATATACCACATTCAATAAGCAGATATTTCCTGATGATGACTCCCAATGCATGTAAGTTAAAAGTAATAAAAATAAATTTTTAAAAAAGGTGTTGGATTCCCCCAGTTCACTATATGTATACTTGCAAATTTTACCTTTTATAGGGATGGTCCTTAGGTGGAGGTGAAATCAAACACTGCCTTTTTATCCTCAATAAACTCCCCTTATGTTTGGGGCAAAAAATCGACAATACATTAAATAAATTCGTCTTTCTTCTTCAAGTCGCATATCCGTTACGAGACGTTGTACACCCCTCGCATGTATGTGTTTGTGACAGTAGACACGTATACATGTACCTACAGTTTAACGCCGATTCGAACGGCTTAAGTTGAGAAGTTTACTAGTTTGCCATTGCCTTGCGAGAGATTACGGTAAAAATTCGATGTTTGCAGCGGGAATCGAACCCAAGGTGCTTGTTCAGCAGCTAACGCTCTTAACTGTAGAGCTACGACTGCATTAAATAAATAAAAAATCCAATGCACAGTGCTTGTCAAAGAAGGTACAACAATGAGAAACTGATTCCCTGCCTTTGCACTTCGTGGATATGACACATCTAAAGCTCCTTCTCCCTGTACTTGCCCAGTGGTCACAAGTTACAAAATTCATGAATATAGCTTTCGCGGCTGTTGTTACTAAGATTATTATCTTCCGGTTGAGCCGTGTTCGTCCTTCCTTCCTACGTTCTCTGCTTGACGTTTCGCTAACCATGCTGTTAGCTTCTTCAGAAGTTACTCTAAAGACTGATGTTGTTGTCTTCTGCTCCTCGTTATATACCTATGTTCCGTTACGGTTGGTAGATGTCGATCAGTGACGGGTGGTTGGTTTGTCTTCTGTTTGGTATCGACTAGTTTTGTGGCTCTAACTTAAAATTTTGATCGGAAAGAAGGAAAAATATATATGTAGGTTAAGAGCCAACTTAACTGGACGTATTATGTCCAAAATCTGATCAGATCTGCGCTATGATAAATAAGACCCACATGCAAAGTTTCATAAAAATTTGTTTGTATACGGGCGAACGGTCGGTCATCAACAAATGGATGAAAATATCTCTGAGACACGAGTAAGGTTTTTAATGTGGCTCTTATACTTCAAATCCAGATTTAAGATCAGACATAAATTTTTTCTGCGTGATTAAATAAGAGTACAATATTAGCTAGAAAGACAATTATGTTAGATTTGACAAATTTTCTATCAGCCTTACTACAGAATAACAAAAGATTTAGAAGAATTTACTGTAAGGTTATGATCGTTAGTAAAAGATCAGTGTTATATTATTGAGGAAAAATATAAATTGCGAGTCATCAGCATATAAATCTAATTTACTATAATTTAAGGATTAGAATGTATTATCTGTATAGTACATAGAAAATAACAAAGGTCCAAAGACTAATCCCTGCGAGACACCACAAGTATCTAATAAAGATTCCGACAATTTGTCATCAACTCTGGTATACTTTGAGATGTATTTTTAAAAACATTTTAGAAAAAATTAAAACAAGATACACCATACCCAACTAAATACATAATAACCAATAGAAGATCATGATTAATTATTGTATCAAACGCGTTAGAAAAATTAAGCAGAATCGGAGCCGTATAAGCTGGAGCGCAACTCTATTGAATAGGATTGTTATATTAGTATAAAAACATACTGAATTAAACTGAATAACTAATATTTAAAAAATATTTCAAAACGTTTTTTACTTTCCACGGTAACCTTTGAAAAGATATAGATTTCTATGTATATATGAAAAACTTCACTTTCAGTGTTCGGGTAAGCGATTACTTTGGTAGTGAACATAGAAAAACTATTTCAAAAAGAGATTTCTCTCTTTAAACAAGAATTTTAGAATATTAGTAAATTACAACAGTGTTGTCTAAATAAGTTATTCAACAAACATCAAATAAAATTCCATTCCAACCAAAATAAGTTACGGTAAATTCCAATCTGCTCTCAAAGCAAACCGCAGCTCAAATCGCCAAAACTAACATAAATGTTTAATAAAGATTATTCATAAACTTCATAAACCTTCCGAAATTCTCCAAGGAAATTAAAATTTACTTACATATTGAAATTACGTCGATACAAGTTACGCTCTCATAATTCATAAAATCTATAATGTTAGATGCGTTTTGCATGAAAAAATTCGTTAATAAATAATTTATATTTTAATATTCTATAACAACTTTACTAAATATAGTTTCGGTTATATTTAGAAATCGTATTACTAAATGTCACGAATTATCAGATAAATAAGATTGGCTATAAATTTCAACTAACAAAAATCTTTTGAATGCATCTGTATCATATTTATTTATAGTTCAAGTGTGAGCGCGTAATATTTTGACATTAGTACGTCAAGAATGGAATTCGGAAATGTTATTGCTCTTTACTTCTCAAGAACGAAAAAAATACTGTAATATTTATATATGACTAAGAATTTGTAAACAACTGCGCCGACTATTTTTACGTTGTTCTAGTTCACATATTCATTTTTATGTTAAATCAAATAATACGTCGCAATTCTTTGGTTACGCATTTTTAGAGCATTCGATTTGCTAACCGAAGTGTTATGCGTATAACCATACACCGTCTTGCACTACTTATTACAACCATAACATACAATATTTTTTAGTAATAAACGTAGTACATTTTTTGTCTGTATAATCACGAACGAAGAGTGAAGAAAAAGTATCTGTTATCAGTCTTAGAACCCTGAAAACGATAACAAAAGTATACACCGCTTAGTAGTCTTAATCGTGATTGCACACACTTGTTAAAAAATCACCTGTTAACACGCAAGCCAAACTATATTCGGTCTATTTTGATGAACGACATGAATCGATTGCATTTTAAAATCAATTTCACGTTTTGGAATGCGTTAGTCATTTTATAGCGAATTAAATTTATCCATGTGGCTGTTGGTGTAATGGTATGAAAACAACATCAGGCAGGTAAGGTGGGAAAGTTCAATTAGTTAGCAGTTACCATCATTTCATCACATCTTTCATGATGCGAAAAGAGGAAAGAAGATAATTGCAGCTTTCGACTAATTTACCAAAGACTAACGATTTACAACGAATTCAAGTTATTCATCACCGTTCAAAAAGTATGTATTCTATAAGATTTTGAAAAAGTACCTATAACACGATGTTGCCGACAGGACAATAATACAATTTAAAAAATTCTTCCAGCAGTTTAGACGTTTCTGTATGAACCTTTGATATTGTCTTTAAAAAATAGATTTATTCAAAATCGGTTTATTTATTTATATTGATTTTTAAACACTTTCTTGGGTCAATATCGGCTTTCCCCAAAAAATACGTTCCTTGGTCAGATACTTTCATTATTTTTTTTTTTTTTTTTTTTTTTTTTTGAAATAGGTTCTTAAAAAAAAAGGTCGTCATTTTTATCGGTAACGAAAGAAAAATCCCATAATAGTTATTTGTAACAAATCAGTAAACTAATTCTTTATCGAACGAGCGAGTGAAGCGGCCACCTTTACTAATTCATAATGCCCTCGATATTCACAACTGTCACCTTTCACGTTTGTTCATAACGAAACACTTTTTCACAACTTTGCTATACGTTCTCAACACCCACAACCACCACAGACATTCACAACGGCTACCTTGTTCATTTCGGTCACAGACGTTTAGTTAAGAGTGTAAGAACGACTTTCACAACGCCCACATTGCTCATAACGGCCACCTTTGATTTTTATTTAAAGTCAACTAAGGCCACTTTTTTCATAACGTCCGCCACAAACTTTTTTCACTGCCGCTATTGTGATCACAGCGGTCTTCTACAGTTTTTAATTATAACGGCCGCCTTGTTCATATCGGACACCACGCTTAGTTAGAAAATGCATCTAATCTTTCACAACCCCTCTTCGTTAAACACGGCCACCATATATTCAAATTAAAGCCAAAACTTTTTAATCAGAATAAAAAAATTGAGCCAATTCTGAGGGTACTTCGAACCACAGTACATAACAAAAATTTAATTATTTGCCTACTGATATACCCAAGAACTTCAAATTGTCGTTGAGTAGAAAATCGAAATAATTAAAACCTGAAGTGAAAGTTTTAAAATGGTAAAATTAAAAAAAAATCGTGTAGAAAGAACTTAAAAACATATTTTTTGCGAAGAAGTAACAGTTTCTGCAAAATCTAAATAAATATGCCGACAGAACTTTTCTGTTGTGATGTAGAAGTTATAAACGTTTAAAAATATAAATACTTAGTCTTTTTTTCAATAATACATTCAATTTTTTCTTAAATACTTAAAATTAAAGGTTAACCAGCATTGAAAATCAATTTCTGAGTTGAAATACCCAGGAAATAGTAAGAAGATAGTTGGAATTACTGAAGAAGTATTACAAATACCTGGAAGTAAATTGGCAATATCGCGAAGTTTTGTGGAAGTACTTGGAATTACATAAGTAATAATTAGAAATATGACCACATTTTGTGGAAATAATTTGAGAGAGTAAATAACAGTGACACGTTGCGCAATAAATACAAAACTAGTCGAGAAACTCGGCAGCAGTGCTAGTTTACTTTTCTGTGGTCGACGATGTGCCGCATAGATCCATTTTGGGTGGTCCTTGCTCTTGGCAATTATGTGAAAGACTTACTTGAGTGTATTAAACCGTATGACGGTGTATGATATGCAGACGATACATCAAACTGTTGTAGTGGGGTGATGAGTCAACATTACTTTTGAAGAAGTCTAGATTAAATAAATAAGACTCACGATATCACCTTTCCTATGAAATCTTAATTGAAAACACATAATACTGTTAAGCTGCTAGGAATTACCTTGAATGGGGCTTCATATTTGACTTGCCTCTAGATTGGCTTCAACTATTTTTTCACTACCAACGAATTATTCTATAGCATTAAAACGACAAATAATATTAGAAATTTTAAGGCATACATATGTCAAGATTATTCGAAACCACATTTTCAAAATATTTTGGATTGTACAGGGTGCTCTAGAAACACGTACCATATACAAAGTTGGGTTATTTTAAATGGATCACCCTGTATTTTTTTCTATTTTTGAATTGTAATGATAAAAAATAATGTATGTTCTTTAACATGTGCCTATACCTACTTACTTTCGTTTCTGAGATAAATCGATTTTACCTGATTTGCAGACCCTCCAAAAAAATGCACTAACTTCAAGATAAATAAGAACAAGCAACTTTGGTTTACACCACCTACTAAGCAGCCTTCAACATCTCTTTTGCAATATTTACTATTATGTTATGATGTACAGGGTGTTTTTAATACTACCGCATTACACTTAAATAACTTGCCTAACTTAAATGGAACACCCTAAATTTCTGTAGTCTGTTGAAAGCTGGAACTAATTACCTTTTAGTCGGTATTAGGGTTACCAACCCCTAACTATGATAGTTTTCGAGATATTTTAAAATTTGATAGTTTAACAATTTACGATGTACTGGAGTCTAACTTACCTGTGAAATATCCATAATATGGACATTATCTTGCAACTTTCAGTTTTAAATATTTACCTTAAAAATATTTATTTTTTTCAGAAAAAATAAACAGAAATGTGCTTATGAATAGTATCCCGGGCTCTAAGAGTCAGTCGAATTACGCACACCGGTCACAATTTACTGATGTTTAACAACAGCAACCGTTATTTGGTACATCAAAATCAATCATACTGTAAACATCGACAAACTTTAACCTGTTAACTAAGAATGTAATACAAATCGCTCTAATAGTAGTACGATAATTTCGAAAACCATTATTTTTAGAATTTTTTTAACAAAGTTACCAATGTTTACAGTGTCATCGATTTTTGCTGAAACTAATAACGGTTGCTGTTGTTTGTGACAGGTGGGCGTGATTCGACTGACTCTTAGAGCCTGGCATAAGTCATGAGCACATTTCTGTTATTTTGTTCTAAAAAAAATGTTTTAAGGTTAATATTTAAAGCTGGATTGGCCTATACATTAAAAATGTTTGCAAGATAATGTTTATTTTACTGATATCTCACAGGTAACTTAAATTCCAGTAAATTGCAAATTGTTAAACTAGCAAATTTTAAAATATCTCGAAAACTATCAGAGTTAGGGGTTGGTAACCCTAATACCGATTGAAAGGTAACTAGTTCCTGATTCCAACAGGCTACAGAAATACAGGGTGTTCCATTTAAGTTAAGCAAGTTATTTAAGTTTTAAGTCGTTAGCGTTATGCGGTAGTATTTAAAACACTCTGTACATCATAACATAATAGTAAATATTGCAAAAGAGATGTTGAAGGCTCTTAGTAAGGTGGTGTAAACCAAAGTTGCTTGTTCTTATTTATCTTGAAGTTATTGCATTTTTTGGAGGGTCTGCAAATCAAGTAAAATCGATTTATCTCAGAAACGGATGTAAGTTGGTATAGGGACATGTTAAAGAACATACATTATTTTTTATCCTACAATTCAAAAATAGAAAAAAATACAGGGTGTTCCATTTAAAATAACCCAACTTTGATATAGTACGTGTTTCTGGAGCACCCTGTACAATGGAAAATATTTTTAAAATGTGGTTTCAAATAATCTCGATATATGTATGCCTTAAGATTTCTTACATTATTTGTCGTTTTAGTGCTACAGAATAATTCGTTGATAGTGCCCCACCCTGTATAAAAAATGGGGGTTTTTTTTTTTATTTATTTTAAAAAAAAAAATAAAATTTAAAATAATTTTTTTAAAATAAAAATTTATTAATTTTTTTTTTTTTAATATTTTTAAATTTAAAATACAAAACAAAATTTTTTTTAACACCTTCTTTTTTTTTTTTTTTTTTTTTTTTTTTTTAAAAAAAATTTTTTTGAGGATTTTATTTATATTTTTAATTTTTTAATAAATTATTAAATTTTTTAATAAAAGAAATAAAAAAAATTATTTTGTTGGAATTACATCTTTCAATAGTCGCCTAAAACAGAAGCACGACGAATTGAAACAAAGTTGAGTAACGAGTTGTGCGTTAAAGTCTATTATTTTGGAAGCATTTGAACTTGCAATGGAAATCCAGCAACTATTTTCTGTCAGATGAAGTAACCTTTACAAAAAAAAGTGCAAATTTCTACAGTAAAAAATGCATTAAGACAAAACATTTGTGTTTCCTTTTAATAGCCCACAACATAATGAATAATTGGTTCGCGTTATTCTTTAATAAAAAGAAAAAAAATAAGCTGGGAATAAATGTGGTTTAGTTTTACCCTACAGAATACATGGAAATCTTGTAATCCATTTACCTTAATACCCAATATTAATCACAGTGTTGGTTCTATAGAAAGGATACTTCCTTCACTACAATTTAAAATAAATGATACGCCATATTATACTATTATACAGTGTTTCACATTTAAGATGAAGACGCCCCCATATTTTCAATATTTGAATGTTTGCCAAATTTTGCGAATTCATACAAGTGATGAGCTCGGCAATTTTAAAGATACTTAAGTGAAATCTAAACTTAAACTCAACCTACTGTAAATAGATAAATATGGACGATTTTTAATATTTTGCTATGCATTAGAGATCGAAAAAAAATTGTTAAGATTACTTTTTTAAACCCAATATACCTATATACCTATTTTCATGCAAAATTGCATTTGTTATTATTTCATTATTTTGGTCTATACTCAAAATCATAACAAGTTTAGTGTTTAATTTTATAACTAGCTGGGAAAAGTAAAAACTTGACAAATTGACAATTTAATAGCGTCATGTATTTAAATACTTCATTAAAATAATTAATTATGTTCAGGGATGGTGACTGATTTCTTGACAAGTTTTTCTTATTCTGGCAGAAAGTTCATCTCGATTTCGAGGTATAGTTTATATAAACTATGTTACTCCATAACATAAAGATAGACAGTGATGGTGAAAGGTAGATATTTCCTCCTATAAGATTTCAGTAATTGATTTGTTCTTCGTTGAGGAAGGGCACCAAAAAACCACTATGTCGTTTTTGCAAGCAACGTTTCGTGCAGCGGAATATGCACTTCTTCAGGCCTTTAAAACAGAAAATGGTCCGCCACTTAAATAAGTGTAAAAGCACATAGATATTAAACAAACACAAAATAAATTAACAATTAAATGTAAATAAATATCTCTAATAAAACACACACTCTATACGTAGAAACGAACAAACATGTTTGTTGTGCCCCTCCTCAACGAAGAACAAATCAATTACTGATAGATATATTTGTTACTCCACATTTTATAAATGAGATGGAAAGTTATGCGACGGTTTCCAAACCCCTTTTATCACTACTACCACCGCTCTGATTTTTATTAAACTTGCCATATACACGATAATCACGTGACACTAATTGTTTAAACACTATCTCACAGGAATATCAACAACACAAACGCCATATCCTTTTTTTCTTTTCCGAATATTTATAGTTTCAGTCTGGGTGCAAGCATTGGTCAAGGAAGAGAGCAGCCGTGACGAGTGTCATTTATTTCGAACAAACGGGTTAAAACTGTTAAACTATCTTCACGGTACTTCCTGAATTTTAAAGTAAATAATACATTAAGTAATATATAAAAAAATACCCATTTAAATGTTTTTTTTTCTACTCCTGTACTCATATATTAGTTTTACAACTCTAATGAAATTCATTACGATACAAATTTTTATTACGACACAGATTTAGAACCAATAGAATTGCGACATTTCGTAATTATCAAATCTTCCATGAGTAGGATACAAATTCAGAACCAACAGAAATAGATCGTTATCTATTGCACTGGTGCTATGGCTAAAAGTCAAACAAATTTAGCAAATTTGACAATTCGTAACTATAGTAGTAGTGCTCAATTATAAAATTAGCGTTTCAATTTAACATTTTGGGGCCGTAGAAAAAATAGTGTATGTAATTCGCATTCCCTAATTGCCTTGCTCGTGTCTTAATGGTGGAGTTCTGGACGCGGTAAATACAAAATTAGTTTTCAAATATGTACTTCAAATATTAAAAATATCTTCTCAACACTTAATATTACACCAAATATAAAAGAAAGTGGCATTTACAAATTAACTTGTTCATGTGATATCGGCAAAACTTCCATAAGCTTTAAAATTTAAAATTAGACTTAATGAATACTTAAGATACATTAATAAACAAAATAAATACATTAATAATTCAATTAAATCAACATTTACTTTACATATCTTCTTTAGGGACATTCAATTACAAATTACAGTCTTATTAATCCTTTTAATTTAACCAGAAAGTAAACATATTTTATACTACCTCGAAATTATTTATAAGTATTAATTCAGCTAATAAAAATTATTTATTAAACAATCAAACAAACTTTACATCCAATTAAGAATTTGTTAAAATATTTTTGGTTTACTAAACACCATTTAAAAAAGAAATGTTTAATATTAATTTATGATTTGACGTTAATGTAATAAACTAAAACTGACAAAATTTAGCACTTTTGTCAAATTATTACTTCCATAGCACACTTGTTATAAAATAAAAAATTAAATTTGAATAAAAATATATAAAAAATTTAAAGTGTGAATTTGCTAATAAAAAACGGTACATAGGTTTTAAAAATATATTTTTTCGATATCTCTAACGCGAAGCAAAATATTGAGAAACGGCCCAATTTATCAATTTGTAGTAGGTTGTGAGTTTGAAGTTCATATTTATGTTAAGTATCTTAAAAAAGTGACCCCCACCCTGTATATAACATTAAAATCTGCATTTCTTCAAGTGACGAGTAACGTGTATATTCAGGAAAGTCGTCATTACTTATTTCCGTATAAGTCAAAAACGAAAAGACAATCGGATAGTTTTCAGTTAGAAGTAAAATATAAAATGTTTACAATTGTCTTTACTAATTATATAAAGTTTTTTCTCTCTCCTGAATACGGGTTTACCAAGTTTAATACAAATCGTATGAGTAGATCTTGAGATATTGCATTTATATCCGGCCGTCGTCGGCCATTTCACTTCATTTTCTGTTGCGTACAAACTACTAAAAAACAAAGTGAAATATAATTTCTGAAATAATTATAAATTCAAACAACTTCTTTATTTAAAAACTTATTATTAATTTGCACTGCCGTGAACTTTCTAATGCACATTGTTAATGTTATCTGGTTCAAATAAGCTTGTACATTGTTTTTCTATTAAAAAAGATAGGTCAAAGTTTCACAACAGTACGTTGATTTGTTATGTGGACTTTCGGTTTGTTTAACCGTAATTCTATAAAAACTTAATGGGATCTGTAACTCATGAGATTGTGTCGTTAACTACCCTTCTTTTCTTTTCCTGTTCACTTTTCCGACTGTTCACTTCCACATCGTCAAACTCTAGGTATCATCTTAACGAAGCATAAACTGTAAATAAACTTACACCCACATAATTAAAATGAACAAAATTAGAAATCAGTTCAAGTTCTTCTTTCAATAATGACGAATACAAAGTTGTTTTCAATATCAACTTATGCCCATTAGCAACATTTACCCTTGCACGTGCGCTTCTAATTAACAGCGTGCCTTCTGAAGTATTAAGTCAAACTACCGACAGTAATGGATAAATGATAGCATTCCTAATTTTTTATAACTTTTGATTTGCTCAGTTCCAGCAGGTTGACCACAAACCGTAGATGGTTGGGTAATGAGTGAGTGCAGTGGCCCAGCCCAAAATAAAACAAAGTGGAATAATCCTCGTTTTTTTGGCTGGGAGCTTTGTGCGACCTCAATCAAAATAACTAGTGCTTTCAACTAATCTTAAGTAAAATGAATGACAAAATATTCCGAAGCCTTAAAATCAATTATACTGTTGCAATTGCCCACGTATATAGTAATTTAATACAGAAGACTTAAGAAACAATTTAATTTTTTTTCGACTGCTATATTGACCTTGTTGGCTAGACAATTTTTGCTTACTAATAATAATTTCCAGAAGTAGTTTGTTTAGAAATTGTCGTTAGGTGGTTACATTAGCACGGACACTTTAAATAACTACCGACATAAAATGTTTAAAATAAACAGAGCAAACACCGGAATTTAATTTTAACGTCTTTTTCCGACCTAAAAGTTCGCTCACATTTTTAATAATAATTGCACAATCCCCAAGAACAAACAATAAGTTGACAGGATTTATTGAGCAGACAAACAGGCAGACGCGTTTTTGCAATTTTCTCATACTCAACGTACTCGACGATACTGCTGAACTTGAAAAATGAATAAACATATATCTATTGAAAATATGCATTGAAAATATTTTCATGTTTCCTTCATTTTTAATACCATTCCTTGGCGTTGTTTCAAGCATAATAGTTTAATGTTCTGATAAGCGTTACTTAATAATTTAAGGTGTGAGTGTAGTTTATAATCAATGGTGTGATGTATTACGATTTATAACAAACCAAAAAAAATTATTAAAAATTATCTTTATATAAAACTTGAAGCTACTGGCGCCATAGAAGTCAATAAAAAACAACATAAAAAGAATTGATGAAAAAAAAAGAACATCAAAAAAGAAAACATTATTGCAATCTTTTGACGTAATCACGTGTAGAGTTTTAGGTTATAAATTACTAGACATACACGGTGGTGCTTTTGAAAACGGGTCATAGGGATTTAGCTTCTTTCGAATTCATGCTCGCCTTTCAAGTGAAAAAATAGCTTTGGTATCAAAACGCAGCTAAAATTATTGCACATAGCGCTCTGTATCAGAAATCAGCTGAATTGAACGGTCTTTTTGAAAATTCATCAATAAAAATTAGAAAATTTTGATGTTTATTTATTGTAACCTTCCTATTTAATTTAGTTCTAATATCATTCGAAGCTGTTCCTTGGGAATAAAGCTTTTATTTGCTTATTATGACTTTCCTTTCAGCATTATTCTCAAAACGTAGGCATGTTGATTGTTTAGGCAACTCAATACTATTTTTCTTTCATTATCAAAACTTACTTTTGTTTTTATTGACAAATTTTTGAAAACAACGTGAAATTCAGCTGATTCCTAATAGCAACAGCTATACGGACTAATTTTAGCTTCATTTTGATACCAAAACTATTAACCTATGACCCGCTTTCAAAAGCACCACTCTTTATATGAGTAATGCCGTGTTTAATAAAAATAATGAATTTTGTTATTTTTAATGGAATATCCTGTATATTAATGTTCATAATATATTTGAATTCCAATAATCTATGTTTATGCGTTTAAAATTAGCTGTGTTTAAATAAAATCTTTTCATACTCCTATTCTAGTACATACGTAACAGTTTCTTGAATTACTGAATAGATTCTACAACACCATGCGAGAATATTCTCACTCTTGGTTATAGAATTACAAAAATTAAACCCACAAATATTTTTATTCCGTTTGAAACTTTAATTTGTTAAGTCAATTAAAAACATTGCATAGTTTATTACAGACGTACTAAAAAATTAAACAAAATTTGTATTAGTCATTGTCAGAGTTTCTCCCAGTGGTGAAACTATGCAAGCTACATACTACGAACCTTCTCGTTTCCATATATACATGGTGAATCACCAACAACGGAAGGGAGATTTATAGAGAAACAGTAAAAGTTTTACAAGTTTTGTCATTTTAGCAGCTAGCAGGTTGATAAATTTTACATTTTAAAATAATTTTGATATATACAGTACAAAAAAGTGTAGCGCATCAAAGTTATACCGCTACCTGCTACCTACTATCATTTCTTTTAAGACGAGTTGAAAATGAAAGAAAAAATGAAAATTGTGTTTTAGAAAAAAATAGTTCAAACAAAAGTTATAGACAATAACTTTTCTTTCAAAACTTTTTTTGTATTGTTATTATTGATGCAGATGTTATTAAAACAATTAGTGTCATTTCTCAGTAATTTAATTATAAATAACGTTTATTTGAAGAAAAAATGTGTAAAATGAACAATTAATCTATAGTTTGATGGTCCATTACATCTCCATTTGTCCCTTTTGTGAGGAAGCTGATTTCATATAATGTAGTAGTAGTTTTGATTCACATTTGAGATTAGAAAGTAAGTAGCCGTTATATCATTAACTCGTGATAATCAAGATTTGACTCGATGTATTATATTTGAAACTTCATCTTTGACATTCTGTTAAATTGTCACAATATGTCATGAAATCATAATATAATGTAGAAACTATAATTTGTACTTTTTTAAATAATAATTAAATATACTGAGTGTCTCTAGCAAGAGGATTGTTACAATAGAAAAAATTTGATTTGATCTACTATTGCTTTGAAAATTTCTTATTGTTGTATACCCTATACGTTATGGTATTTTGTTGAAGTTAGAAAGAGAGAGCAAGTGTAGAATGTCTAATCTTCCTTCAAATGTAAATATTATTCTTTAAGTTTGTAAAAAAATTAGTATTTAGTATTTTGTGATTTTATGAAAATTCTAATCAATGTTCAATTGATTGCATATTTTATAATAGCTATTGAAGTAAGAATAATCAAATACTTTTGCATAAAACCTGTTCTTATTGAATTTCAGATTAAATGAGTCGTTTGTTTTCTTGTATTGTAGACCTGGGTGTAAACTATTAAATACTTGCATCTTGCAATAATATGCAGCTATGTAAAGCTAAAAGTTTATTTTAAGCCAATACAGTTAGTATTATGGGTAAGACAGATATTTCGTACAGCACGGATCGAGTGGTTTGTCTCTACAGATAAACAGAAGTAGGTGTTCCAAGGATTTTATTAAGTATCAGCGAAGTAAAGTATAACCCAGAATTGGACGGTGTTATAATTTTTAGCTTCTTGATCATAAACAATTATTTGAAACTAATGGGATTAATGAGAACGAAATGGTTTATGCTTTAAATGATTTAATTTGTTATTTTTCTTTTGACTTTCTATTTCAGGTTTTACTAGAATCCAGGAGTCGACAAACAAGATTGTTATTTTCAAACCATCCAAGAACAATTGCAAAAAATGTTGTAACTTCAAATATGGTTGTTTATTAAAAGTGATTGTCGTTTAAGTTTTAATTGAATCGTATTAAAAATTCTTTTCTATAAATGTGTTAGTGGTCTTGAAAAGAACCGATTTGTTGGTGGATATACAGAAGTGAAAGGTATTACATGCGAAGTGTTTAGCTTAGTTGCTATACAACTGTTCAAAATGCTGTCCATTTGCTAAACAGTGCCCCAATCGGTCATAGAAGTTTCATTGCACATTTGCAATCATATTTGCTGGTATATTGAACCAAACTTACACAATTTTATCTTTTAAAGACTCAACTGTGCCGTGGGGTCTGTCGGTGTAAACCTTCGAAGATATGTAAGGCCATAAAAAGAAGTCGTTGGGGGACAAGTCTGGTGATCTTGGCGGCCAAGTAACTTCTCCACCTCTTCCAATCCGGGTTCTAGAAAGTGCTTCATTTAAAAGTTGTTTTATTTGATTTTCAATATGTGCTGGACACATCATGCTGATACCACACAACAACTATCGATTGCTAATATTACGGTTGAGTTGCACCGCAGAGAGTAGATCGATTTCTTCATCGTTGGCATTGTCCATGTTCTAGTTTTGTTGAACCTGCATCGGACGCTTGTGTACACTGCCAGTTTCTTCAAATAGTCGCACTACTCTCATCACTGTTTTTTCTATAGCGTTCGCCACTGTATACCCACTTAACCATTTATTTTAAACTTTCTCAGGGATTGTATACACACTCATTTTCAAAAATTAAATTAGAGACTATTAAATAAGGAACACGCAATAACAATTAATTGTAACGTATACGTCTATACGAGAATTTCATAGCCTTAGTGGACCAATTCAATTTTTTTCAATAGTGAAATTTCTATGTTGCGTCTTGCCACAGACTCACGGTATACTTGTCGCGGAGAACGCATGGAGTATTATAGCGATTATGTGTAATGCGGTTCAATGCAGGCGCCAAAATTTTCAACGTTCACACCCCATTCTTAAAATTTAAAATAATAACATTTAAATTTAACGCACACACAAACTTCATAATGAAGAGGTGAAGACATAAACAACCAGGCGTTTGCCGCGGTAACCATAGTAGTAAACTGAGTTCAAGAACATTCAACAAATACTGGCACTGTATTGTTTCGATGTGCCTAGTTTGTTTTTTAAATTAAGTAATTAAGTATTAATTAGTTGCACTTTGAAATATACATGAATTCACAATTAAAATATAGACTAGTGATGAATTTTCAAATTAGGAAGTTAATTGTCCTTCCGCAACACATAAACAGATGCCAAAATTGTAAATAAATTGCGGAAGCTCGGTCATGATCGAGACCTCTAAACTAAAGTAGGAGTCCTTGTGGTTTAGAAAACACGTAATTCATTACTTACTGGAGAAAAAGAAGCACGTTTAATTAATAGATTTTGCGAACGTGTTTTGAATTTAAAGTGCACATGGTTGGAGACCATAAAAGAGCGATTTATTTCAGATATTAACGTGATTATATCAAAGTAAAAACATTTCTCTAATGAAAAGTGACTAAAACATTAATTATAAAGTTTTCCAAATGGTTTTTAATAAACAGCTTATTCTTTAAATTCAATATCCTTTCATCTAATGTTTATTTCAAAATACATATGTACTTGTTTATTAGATGTATAGCGAATTGAAAGTAAGCAATAATAATTCTAATTAACTCCATCTCAAAAGATAAGATCTTCAGTTTATCACATCATGTCGATCATGCAAAGAATGCCACTTAATATTTAGAAAGTTAATTATCATTACAACGAGATTGATGAGCTTGAAAAACACTTAAAAACTATTTTCGCAAAGTACAGTGGAGTTTAGTTCCTAAAATAACTTAGTGATTGTATTTTGATACATTACGTAAATTGAAAGGCAAACATTGAAATATCTTTTCAATATTTAATAAACTTGTTTTAGTTTACGGCAGCAATTAACAAACCGCCGTATTCGTCAGATATAATGTTTATCACGTTTTATATTGTGTATAGCTTCCTGTGTTGCCACTGTTGTTCGCACTAATACATTGAACACTGTAGATAAAAGGTGTATATTGCATTGTCCAGTTAACCACATAGAAATAAGGTGAAAAAAGGCAGGAGAAGGAATGAAAGTGTGACGATGTCAGGTCACGTAATCAGTGTGTACTTATTTATTTTATTATCACCTGATGATAACGTAGTACGATGATGAGTTTTTAGAAATGTGAAAATAATCAAAAGGGAAATTAAATGTTTTATTTTTATTTGAATTTTTGTTATCTAGAAGAAAAATATTAATTTTTCCAAAATATTTTATAGGCAACGTTATTTTAAAAATATCTACAAAATTTCAAAATGCGACAATTCTGGAGAGGACGAGTTTAAGAAAAAAATTTTATAGGAAAGATGAGGAATCACGTTCTAAATTTTTTCGCATAAGTTTGGAAATACCCTGTTTTTTCCACTTTTGGATAAACTTTCATTTTCTCTTTCATTTTCAACTCGTCTTAAAAGGAACCTGCGCGCGGTGCCTGGTTTTGACGCTATTAGACATTTATTATATTTTTCGAGCAAAATGTTTTATCGCCGAAACACTTTCGATACTCTTTTACACGTTTGTTAGTAATCGGAAAGATGTGCAGTTCTGCGCAAAACGCCTGTTTAATACTCTTACATTCTTAAATAATATGTAGAAAATTCGTTACTTTATTAACTTAAAATTTATTATTACGTATAGATATTAAAATCTATATATTTCCTGTATGAAAGCCAATAACTCTGGTAATTTTCTTTCACAGGCATTAAGATTAAAATAAAGAAGAAGAAGAAGAAATTGAATACGAAGTGAGAATAATTTTTAGAATGCTGATTAACAATGCTAATCTATAACGTTGTTAGAGTAAACAGATAAGGATACCATGAAATGTAGTATTTTAGAAGTTCTTGGAATTAGCACCCCTTTACATATGACGTCCCCTTTTACATTTCTCATTTATGATGCAATTTAGTACAATATGTTAATTTATCGAATGTGATATCTAATCAAATTGCAAGAGCTAGTTAATTTGGAAGTGTTGAAGTAACACAGTGAATGAAAATGCAAACGAACAGTGTAAACGGAACGACAACGGTATAATCGCTAATATAAAAATAGTTAATATGTAACATGAAATTGTAGAAATCTGTAGATACTCTGCGATAAAAGCTTTGCTGTTTTTTAAAGCAACATATCAACATATTATTGATTCTCATTAGTGTAGGGTAGCTCGAAAGCAAGTCTACAAAAATTGCTGGAAATAGAGAATTTCAATGCCACAAGATTTCTTACAGTCAAAACGGAGCTCACTTCATAATAAAAATTATTAGAAATAATGTTTAAAAAAAACAATTTTTCAAGTGACACAAGAATCTTACAGCGTTGAAATTTGATGCTTTATAGTTTTTGTACGTTTCCGTTTTTTTGCAAGAATACATTGAACGACTGGGCTTCATTTCAACGACATTAACGAAGAATTAATGAGATTGACGCTCTTCTACATGAATTATCAAACAAATATTCTATATTAGCCTTAAATGAACACTGGTTAAGTAAATCAGAAGCGGATGTATTAAAAATTGGACAATTATCCATTTCTTCACATTTCTCTCGAACGACACACATCCACGGCGGCGTGGCCATACTGGCAAGAAATGATGTAACATATTGCCCCCTAAATCTTAGTAATGTACAAATAGAAATACATTTTGAGGTCACTGGAGTATACATTTCAGAATTGAACTTGTACACTCTGTTAATTTATAGGTCCCCAAACGGAGATGTAGATGTATTTATAAACGAACTGGAACACTTGTTGCACCAATTAGACCTAAAAATCAGAACATCATTCTTGAGGGGACTTTAATATTAATTTTAATATACATAATACCAGGACGTCGAAAATATTAGATGTACTGCATGCATACGGGATGCACCACATAGTTGAATGTAACACAAGGTTTGATAATTGCTTGGACAACGTATATAAAATATGACACAGTAAATACTACCTATCAGACCATTTGGGCATAGATATTGAAGTAATTTTTCCCAATAAATTGAAACAATTCAAGACAAAGTATATTGTACCTATAACAGAAGCCGGAAAATATGCCATGTACCCATTACCTGTCAGCGCATAAATGGAGCAACGTCTTAGATCAAAATTACAACATCAATGATCGTTTCACTCTGTTTTTAGATATAATAGTGTTTTATATGAATCTTTCCTTTCCCACAAAACTAGTAAAACCTCATAACAATGTGACCATGAAAAATTGGCACACTCCAGATTTAAAACAAACTCGTAAGCTTATTGGATTATTACATAACATGTATTTAAAAACAAAAAACGAAAACTTGCTCAAACTTAAAAAGGAGACAAGGAGAAATTATCAAAGGTCAATTAAAATCAAGAAAATTACATACAACGACAACAAAATAAAAAAAGCTTCTAATAAAATTGCGGAAATGTGGAAGATAATAAATTCGCACAAACCGAATAGTAACAGATATATAAGCAACAACTTAACAGCTGAAGAATTTAATATTACCTTTGCCAGTATTGCACAAAAAATAAAAGTTAGTATGCTTTCTACAAAAGAAGATCCAGTTACATTATTGTGCTCCAATATGAATAAGAGTAACAATTGTTCGTATTTTAAATTTACGGAAGTATCTTGCCTACAAGTACGAAACACAATAAATTCTTTAAAAAATAGCCAAACGAAAGATATATACGGCATGACAGTTGGTCTAATAAAATCTGTTAAAGATGTTATAATAACACCTCTAACAAAACTAATAAACGAATGTATACGCCAGGCTGTATTTCCAAATATCTTTAAAAAATCATGTGTCATTCCTATACATAAGAAAGGTGATATCAACAATTTAGATAACTACCGACCGATATCTATATTACCAGTTCTTTCAAAATATTTGAAAGCATCTTGCAAAGTCAACTATGCAAATACCTTCATCAAAACCAACTTCTATCTCCGAGACAGTTTGGATTTGTTAGAAATAAATCAACAAACGCAGCAATCATAGATGTTGTAGAAGACATAATTGAATGCTTTGAAACAGGAGAATACATGGTGGCGTCTTGTATAGATATATCCAAGGCGTTTGACTGTGTCAGACACGAGATACTGATCCGAAAGCTGTATGCCTATAATCTAGACCCCACCAGCTGTCGCATGCTGTCATCCTATTTACTAGAATGAAAACAATGTGTTCGTATTAATGACATTACCTCTTCTCTATTGGAAGTAAAAGATGGTGTTCCACAAGGATCAATATTAGGACCACTGCTTTTTGTAATATATATCAATGACCTGCCGTTTAACATCAAAACGCATAAAATTACCTTGTATGCAGACGATACAACATTGATAAAAAAAACACCATTGATCCAAAAAGTTTCCAAGAAATTCAGGAAAATTCATTAACAACAACAAGTAAATGGTTCAGCTCAAATGGCTTAAAATAAACGTCGATAAAACGAGCAATTGCTTTTTTACTCTTAAGAATATTGAACTGATTGGCGACATACAGTTTCTAGGCATACATCTTGATACTAAACTAAGATGGCATTCTCAAATTGAACATCTTGCAAGTAAACTGTCATGAAACGTTTATACAGTAAGAAATCTCAAACATTCACTATCAATGAACACGTTAAAAGCACTATATATATATATATATATATATATATATATATATATGCTACGGCACTATTTCAAAGTAAATTTCTGAACGGCATAACTTGCACCAAAGGCACAACGGATATTCAAAATTCAGAGGCGAGCGGTACAAATTACGTATTCATTACCGTATCAAGCAGACTGTAGACAAGCTTTTATTGATTTGGGTATTCTTACTTTTCCTTGTTTGCTAATTTTGGAATGTATAAAACATGTTACTAAAAATATTGATAAGTACGAAAGTAGGGTTAACATGCACGACCATGATACTGCGTGTATCAAGCAAAGAAATCTTAATATTCCAAATTATCGCCTCTTGAAATCTCATATGAGTGTTAAATATATGCCCATTATAATGCACTACCATACGAATTTCGCGAACTTGAGAATAAAGTAATTCTAAGCAATCTTAAGCGATATCTTTTATCGAAAGCTTTTTATGGGTTAAATAAATTTCTAAAAAATAGTTTTTGCGATTTAATGCATGTATAAATATGTTTTGTTGACTTGTGCAAATGATGTAAACATCACACTAGCATTAATAAATAATATTATTATTAATAGATTGAAATTGAATAATTTCGAAAACAAATTTGAAATTTGTTGTCGGTTTTGCAATTGCAATTGCTTACCTTTCCACCATATTATTTGACTCAACCAGGCGAAGTTCAAATATATAGTAATATACCCTGCTCTTCGACTTTAACATGTATAATACTTTAAATACATTTGTAAAGTAATAGTTGGTTAGCATAAAATTAAAATTAATAACCTGTGATTCAAAAATTTTTCATCAAAGTGGACCATGAAAAAATTTACGTACGGTAAGATGGGGCAAGTGCTACCCAAAAAATGAAAAGTTGGTTTTACAACCGCTTAAGATACTTATTAAGTTTGCCTAAAAAAGTGTCTCTTGGCAGGCTAGTAGCTTGAAGTATAATCTACATGATACAATATATTTGGATTGATAAGATGTTGATGGGCTTCTAAATTTTTTTTTTAATTTGTATCCACTCTCGGCGCACTTGCCCCACCAAAAAGGGTCAAGAGCGGACAAGGCATTTTTATGTTGATAGAATACTCGTCTTCACACTGTACAGGTTTATACTGATCGTCTGGGGCACCATACATAACAGTTACATCACAATATAATATTTAAAATGTACCATACGATTACATAAATAAATAAACTCCTATTAGGAAACGGGGCAAGAGCAATACAATATAAAGTATGATCATAATATTCTGTACGTGTTGATTTTGATGATTATTGATATTCTCAACTAAAAAAGAGGTAGTCTCTGGATTATTTTCCAAATTTCAAAAAAACAGAAATTGTTTTTCAACTTTTTCTTTATTAAAATTTAGTTGGATAGTACAAAAATGGTTTTATTTATAATTTGAATATCTTAACACATAACGACTACTTCAAAATTACAAACAATAAATATTTTTTTAAATTTGGTAAATAATCCAGAGACTACTCTTTTTTAGTTGAGAATATCAATAATCATCAAAACCAACTTACGTACGAATATTATGATCATAATATGCAATGGAATGGTAGCCTTTACACTGCTTTAAACAGTTTTAAATGTTTTAAAGCAACCAGTTACGGGGGCGAATAAAAAAATACGAAAATATGAAATTTATTGAATATCAAAATTTCTCTCTCAAAATCGGCACATGGGCATAAAATGTGATTAGCATAATAATTTCCAAGTAACATTTTTCGAAATTTTAACAAATTGACCCATTTTTAGGACATTTTTTTCCAAAATTACGAACTTGACAATTGACAGATGTGACCTGTCAACTTTGGCTTGGCGCATTTTAAGTTATTTCAGAAGCAGAAGTGATTACCCCCAAAGTTGTTTTTTATCTACAATAATAAAAAAAAATTGCCATATAGTTCCAACTTTATGGCGGACACTGTATAACAAAGGCCCTAATATTGAACCCTGTGGTACACCACGACGTAACGGTTTAAGATGTCTTTCCATTATGAATAACAACTTGAAAGCGGTTTATTAAGTAACATTAATGCGGTAGCACAGTTTAAAAATTCTAAATGTTGGGTTATGGCAATTAAGACATCGTGATTTAGAGTGTCAAACGCTTTTCAATAATCGAGAAATATTGCTAATGATGCTTTATTCTTTTCAGAAGCACTGAGTACATCATCAACAAAATTTAATAAAGATGTTTCTGCAACTATAACTTTTTCTAAAACCGGATTGTGTGATTGGAATTACATTAATTGAGTTCAGAAAAGTTCGTAGTTGTTGAACGAGAATTTTTTCTGTTAATTTGGAAAGAAAAGGTAAAATACTAATAGGACGTAAATCTGAGACTTTCATAGGGTTAGTAATTTTAGGTACTGGTATTACATTTGCAATTTTCCAGGTACCAGAAAACACTGAATCCACTATATACGAATTAATGATATGAGTACAACAATTGCAATCATATCACTCATAGCACGATTGATAGTCTTGGAAAAAATAGAAATAAATTGTTATTAATATTTTTTATTATATTCATTTAATTGAGCAAAGTCAAAACTTTGTGTTTATTACCCAGGGTGCCCAAATTAAAGTCTATACTATTGCCAAATTTGTTTCTAGTAAAGATACGATGTTAGTTAAACAAACGAAAGTACATAGTGCCGTTTTTTCATCCCCGTACATTTTTGCACATTTTAAACCACTATTTAATTTTAAGTAATAGTATTTTGTCATAAGGACGAAAATAAAATATTTCGGACGATTTGGTTATTATTACAAAGAGTACGAAATATTTTTTCGTCCGTGCATCATACATTATATTTTATTCGATTGTATAAAATTAACAAAAAAAAATCCAAGAATAACATTAAATGGCGCCCCAAATTAATCAAGTCATTGTAGCCATAAAAATTTTTTTTCATATAGGTTCTAATTCATATAAATAGTAATTATTATTTTTAAGCTTGGGTGGTTAGTTAATTATTATCACCATATTCGTTAAAATTGGTGTTGTTAAATCCTTGGTTCATCTTCATTAAAATAATATAAAAATAAACAAATTTAATTAATTTAATAATTTTTTGTCGACCGAAAAGTAGTCTTCGGTCCTAGACCCTTATTCTTGAATTGTGGAGAATTATTTTCATGAGAAAGTCAAAATTTCTTGAAAATATAAAGTTGGTATTTTTAAAAATTTCCCATCTGCTATTCCTTCAACGTAGTGAGAAAAGTAATAGGAGAAAAGAAAATTTCAAGAATATCAACTTTATATTTTCAAGAGAATTTTTGTCTTTCTCAGGAGAAAATAATTTTCCAAAATTCAAAAATAGGGATCTGGGACGATCCCTAGCTACCACAATCTCTAATGGAAAGATGGAGTTTTCGTCCAGAGATTCCAACCGAGAAAGAGTTGTTAATGATACAATAGAATAAAAATTAATTAATAACATAAAGAGCCATAATCATTAATCATGAGTCAGTTTAGTTCCTATAATTTTATAAGACTGATTGAAAACTTTGGGAAGATTCGCAACGGATTATGAATAAAATGTATCAAAAATTGCCCTGACATGTGTAATGGCTGCTACCGTCGATTTAAGTCTGTTTTTTTCATTTTTGTGCTAACACAGAAATCAGAGTAACTTCTTTATACCTGAATTCATTGGATCATATTGTTGTGTGTATTTAAACGGGTATACATATACAGGGTGTTTCATTAATCAGTACAGAAAATGAAACTGGAGATTCCTTGCAAAATTTAAAGGGGGTTTAACATAAAAAAAAATTTCCTTAAAGCCTCCCCTGAAGAGTTACAGCCCCTTAAAGATGTGTAAAAAATTCACATTAACCGATTTTTTTCTGAAATGACTTGAAATAAAAAAAAGAAATCTAAACATTCAAATACTACTACCAAGAAGCCTCCATAATTTCATAATTTTATTCACCCTTGTTCTCTGCAAGGGGGTGAGTCTTACTACCCCTTAGAGTTTTTTTACCAGAACTTTTTAACTAATTTTTTTTCAATTTTAAAATTCAGATTTTGGAGGGCCAATTCAATTAAAAACTTTTTTGTCTCTTAAAAATTTCACGTAAACTCAATACTTTTTCACCAAAAAATAAATTAAGCGAACTTGCAGAATTTTTAATTAATAAGTTGCGTATGCAAGTTTGACATAAATAACAATTTTATTATTAACTATCATTTTTAATTTAAATTAACAATATTATTTCAGAGAGTGTTCAAAATGGGCACCATTTTCTTGAATACAGGCTCTTATTCTTTTGAACAAATTTCCGTTAACGCTACCTAGCATTGCTACAGATTGTCTAAATCTTCAGGGAGGCTTTAAGGAAATTTTTTTATGTTAAACCCCTTTAAATTTTGCAAGGAATCTCCAGTTTCATTTTCTGTATTAATTAATGAAACACCCTGTATATTATGTAATTATATAGGGTTATTCACGGTATACGACACGGAATATTACAGCCAAACTATTCACTAAAATTGGAAAAATATATCTGGGATGGATCTATTGGAAGAATATTTTAAAATTATTTTCGAAATATACAGGTGTTCCAAAATACATAGAACGTATCAAAGTTGTGTTTTTTCTTATGGAATGTTCTGTATATTATTACATTTTCAGTTTTTACGAACAAAATAAGAAAGGATTTTATAGAGGTTTCCCTTACTTAAGGTTTTTGAGATATTTTGTATTTTATGAAAAGGCGTTACAATTTTACTGATTCATATCTCAGCAACTCAGGTGTCCCAAAATACACATAACGTATCAAAGTTGTGTTTTTTCTTATGGAATGCCCTGTATATTAACACATTTTCAGTTTCTACGTTCAAAATAAGAATGGATTTTATAGAGGTTTGCCTTACTTAAACCTATAAGTTTTTGAGATATTTTGTATTTTATGAAAAAGTCGTCACAATTTTAGCAATTAATATATCAGCAACTAATACCTTTTTCCAAACTAAATTTGCACTGAAGTCTATCAATTGATCAGATTTTATGTAGAACTTGTGAAAAATCTATTATCACATCATATACATGATGTGTACAAAATAAGATTAAATAATGACATGTTTTGAACCGCAATAACTTGCTTAATTTAAATGGAACACTAATGTTCATGTTGTCATTAAAAATGCAAATTTTCATAATGAAGACTGATTTGTAACAATTTTAATATTTATCACGTAAGCTATACAACTTTGACAGGTGAATATTATGTATTTGTAAGAAGCCCGTTGATTGACGGGCAAATTTTAATGCATGAATTTATTAATGTTAGGCTCCGTGTGCATGTAGGTTGATTCCATTATTCTCTGAATAATGTTAAACCTATGGCTGACGAAGACCCCTTGGCCCCGCCCCTGTATGAAACTTTCTGGTTTTTGGATTTTTCCCGTTGATTTGAAGGCAAGACCCATCGGTATGCCTAATTTCAAGTCTCTACGACGTCTGGAAGTACCTGTTTAATTTCGGAGACAGACATGAAAAAATAGGCGCTTTATTTTAAGCAAATGTTTTTTGCATTTCACCAGTATGTTTTACAATATTGTAAACAGCTTAGGAATTGATTCGTGGAGCAGATAATTCATTAGAAGAGATATTATTGTGAAGTAAATTTGTACGTTTATTAAATTCTTGTAAACTCTATACATATTTATTTATTTCTCTCAAAATTTAATACAGTTGATAAAATGTACAAAATGCAAATCTTCTCCTTCTTACAAATACATAATATTCACCTGTCAAAGTTGTATAGCTTACTTGATAAATATTAAAATTGTTACAAATCAGTCTTCATTATGAAAATTTGAATTTTTCATGACAACCTGAACATTTAGCTATAGGGCACTATAGTATTGTTTGATAGGTAATTACATTTTACATTTGTTGTTGATATAAAATACAGGGTGTTCTATTTAAAATAAGCAAGTTCTTGCGGTTCAAAACATGTCATTAATTAATCTTATTTTGTACACATCCTGTATATGATAGTAAATTTTTCACAAGTTCTACATAAAATCTGATCAATTCATAGACTCCAGTGCGAATTTAGTTTGGAAAAAGGTATTAGTTGCTGATACATTAATTGCTAAAATTGTGACGACTTTTTCATAAAATACAAAATATCTCAAAACTTATAGGTTTAAGTAAGGCAAACCTCTATAAAATCCATTCTTATTTTGAACGTAGAAACTGAAAATGTGTTAATATACAGGGCATTCCATAAGAAAAACACAACTTTGATACGTTATGTGTATTTTGGGACACCTGTATATTTCAAAAGTAATTTTAAAATATTCCTCCTATAGGTCTCTATCAATCCCAGACATATTTTCCCAATTTTATTAAATGGTTTGGCTGTAATATTCCGTGTCGTATACCGTAAATAACCCTGTATATGTAGTAAGTAAAAGTAATAAAAAAATATTTTCGATTCACATCGATAATAACAATACATTACATTCTGCAATGATAAGGAAAAGCAAATATGCTTTCAAATCGTAACTGTATAATTTTACTAAAATTCACTAAACTAAATCAAAAAACGTAACTTACGACAGTAATTTTCTTCATTTTTCTTCACGCAATAACCATGTTCTGTGCAACAAAACCGTGTTTTTTTTTTCAATTTCCAATGTCACCAATTGAACAAACTTATTTGGTAGTTTCAAGCGTAAACGAATCATTACCCTGTAATTTCTTCGTCTTGGCGGAATTGTTAATAACTTTCGCAAAACGGAATTGCGCTAAAACTGCTTTTTAACTAGTATTGCCAAACACCTCCGCACGCAAAGGTAAATTATATAAATAGAAAATGAAGTCACAACAATCTGAGATAAACAACATTTAAAAAAAGTGATTTCAATTCCTATGACAAAACGAATATATTAAGTCGAAAATCACCAACACACTTTTTTACGTACGAATTTGCGTTTTATTTTCGTCAAAAATTTCCCTTTGTACAAAAAATAGTTCAGGGGTCTATGTACCCTAACAATACGTTTTGGAAAAAATATTGTTCCTAACGAAGACTATTACTTCAAATAAAGAACAAAATCTAAAACAAATTGCAGATCGTCAACAAATTTGCATCGATCACGTTTAAATTGAATTTCCAGTATATGACCAAATTAGGCGTTCATTGCCGTTTTAAACCAAGCGGTCTTTATTAATTATAAAGCAAGATGGAACTTAAGTGAGCATATCGTATTGCATATGCATGCAATTTAATAATTTTTGGAGTGTTAAAATTACAACAAAAAATTAGAGAATTAAAATCTACAATACGTTTTACTTTTCAATTAATCACAAATAAATCAACATTGACCTTTTAAGTACAAAGAATTATAAATTTAAAATCATTCATTCCAAAAATAAGTAGAGTAAGATGTACGTGTTTCCATCAAATACGTGAGAAAATTTTTACTTTTCATTCTTTGAGACAATAAAATTTGGTATTAACATTCGCGTGGATAATGTTGTTACAAATAACGTTACTTAAACGTTACATGTGGGTTAATGCTAATATGTAATGCAATTACAAAATCCGACTTTGAATAAAAATAAAACAAGTAGTACTTAGTAGAAACAACTGCGGGAATAAAGAATTCGTTTCATACATTCTCTAACTGTTCTTGTATTGATTACCTATGCAACTTACCTTGTAACGTTCTTTTCTTTTTCATAAATACAACAAGGTGATATTGTAATTAGGAAATCAATTAGTTCCGGTAGTAAGTGCAGTTCAAGATTTATCGTCTACTGCAAGTTTGTATTTTTGGGAAGTGAAAACCTATTTGATTTTATGCTACGATTACCCAGTTGTATCACCATATTAATTATGCAAATTTTGGAAATCTTCTCATGCGGTAATTTCGGATCGCCAAATGTTGTAGTGTATGCGCATTTCTGGCGCTCGACACTGACATTCGGATTATACTACCATATCGATTAATAGTTCTTGTAGTAATTTTATGTGGATAATAAATAGGATAAGTTAGCCATAAAACACACGTAGTGTAGTATAGGAAACATAAAAAGACATTAATCGCGTTATGAATAACACTTATTCCGGATCTTAGCTGTAAATAAACGATTGATTGACGGTATTAAGTATTTATTTAAATTTAGCACCAAATTAAATTTTCTTTTTTTCCCGATGATAATGTATTAAACAAAATTTATTATTTTTGCTATTGCTTTGTAGTTCTAAATTTCGAAAAAAAGTAACAAAATTCTTACAATAACCTGCAGCTAGAAGAAAAATTTCTCTGGTATTTAATAAATTGCTCGAACCAATTACGGTTCGATGCGTCGATGTTAAGCAAAAAAGAAACCGACGATTTTTACAAATACTTTATAAAAACACCGGTGTAATGTCATTAAGAAATAGGACACAAATAAAACTAGAATTTCTATTGTTTTTAAAATTTAAATCTTAATAAAACGTATGAGTAGTATTCATCTTTATTGAGTATGAAATTGATGTATATTACAATGCTTCATAATAGCGCACTTCAGTTAAAAATTTAAAAAGGACAAAATAGTCTACCGTAGTTCTTTCTCTCTTCATCAAAGCAGCCAACATACTTATGGGTATTTAATAAAAATTACCAACACATTGACTAAAAAGACTGTTTTAGGAAACGATAAATAACAAGAAGAGCAACAATAATGAATAAATAACACGAATAAAATGATTCAACCAAACATTAACAATCAACCAGCAATCAACAATTTGTAATTGGCAAACTCTAGGGATTTCTTGTACTAAATTTAGGGTATTTTCAATGTTACTAAAAGCATGTTTCCTTACTGGTAAAAAAAGAAAGCATTAGGGTAGACTCTTTTGTCCTTTTTAAATTTTTAACTGAAGTGCGCTATTATAGAAAACGCGATAGAAAAAGAGATTATACAGGGTGGGGCACAATACAAAACTATTCTGTAGCATCAAGACATACACATAATGGTGCCCAGGGATGTGTAATTGGTCCATAACTTTTTTGCTATTGAAGATCTCAACATGCGGTTTTGGGATAAGTAAGCACACTTACGCTACATTCTAAAAATATTTTGATTATATACAGAGTGTTTCTATACAGGATGGTAAACCAAAGTTATATTTTTTTAAATGAAACGCTCTGTATGTTTTTACATAATTAGTTTTAACATGAAAAAATAATGAGATTTTATATGAAATAATATGGGTTCTAGCTCTTTTCCTTTCAGCGTTGTTCAACTTTTTGTTAGAAAAAAGACTCATATTTGATAGATCACTGTCCAGTAGGCCATGGATATTTTCCGACAAACTAGCTACAGAAAATTTTAGAATAACATGGAATTTTAACAAATAATCGAATTTTGATGCACATACGCACACACTATATGCAGAAACACAAAAAGTTAAAAAAATATTTGTCTATAAATGGAACATCCTAAATATCTCTTCCCAAGACGATTAAGAATATCACAAGTTTTGGTCAATTTTCTTTACTACTCAAATTTTTTATAATTTTTTTTTGTTATACTTTGTATTTCATAAGCTCTCCATTGATATGCAGTTTGTATGATGAATTCTGAATAGTTAATGACATTTTCCAAAAAAAGTATTTTATTATCATTTTTAGTAGGCTGCTGTCAACGAATATCCCAAGTGAAATGACAATTAATTTTGACGTTGCGCGACGTCTTCCTATTGTGATGTGAACAAACTGTTGATATCAATGCAGGTGTTCAAATAAGCCATCATTGTGCTGTATACAAAGTGTCAATCGGTTTTCAATAGACAACATCACTTAATGACCGAAACGCTGCAATATTCTATTTTTCATGTCTTCTAATGTCGTGGGCTCGACTCTATAAACTTTTCCTTTCATATACCCCCACAAGAAAAAAATCTATAGGCGTCAAATTCGGCGAACGTGCTGGTCAATAAATGGGTCCTCCTCTTCCCATCCTCTTATTAGGAAAAGTTACATTTAAATACTGAAGAACTATTCTGTGATAGTGTACTGGGGTACCGTATTGGTGCAACACATATCTCTTCTTCTTCGATCGACATTTTCATGAAGAAATTGCAAATATTGGGCCCCATAAAGAACACCATCAAAGAAAAATTGACCTATTATTCCCGAATTTAAGCGACCATCGATTCGGTTGAACATCAGTCCGAGGCCAGTCGGGGTTCTCGATTGAATAATAATGCATATTATGTCTATTTATATTTCCGTTACTTTTAAAAATTGCTTCATCGCTAAAAAATATATTGTTCAAAAAATCTCTACTTCCGCAATCATTTCACGCGAGACTTCAGAAAAATGCATTCTATTTTGAACATCTTAGTCATTCAATTCTTGATGTAAGTCTACGTGATACGGATGAAATTTGTGTTTAACTATAATCTTGTTGACGGAACTCTGTGAGGTGTCAATTTCAGCTATACTTTCTCGTGTTTATACTCGGGTTTTCTTGTAACATAAGTAAAACATCCAATCGAGTTTCTTTATCAATCTTCCTTCTCAGTATTTCATTCTTTTCATATTTAATGCTGCCAGATTCTTCGAATCGGTCTCTAAGATTTTGAAAAGAAATAACTTGGGATACTCTCGCATCGGGATACTTTTGATGGTATATTCTGCTGAGTAACAGAAAATTTCAATCAGCTTCACCAATGCAGTAAAGGTAAACCATATTTACTAATTCTTCATAATAAAATAATTTGTTTAAAAAATGTCGTTCGATCGAGAATATATACAAACTACATATCAGTGGAAAGCTTATGAAACACTTAGTGAACTCGTGAACAGAAATACAGAGTGTTCCAAAAAAAGAGTTTAACTTTTTGAGTTTCAGCGCACCCTGTATATTGTGTGCGTATGTTAATCAAAATTCGACTATTTATTAAAACTCCATGTTATTCTAAAATTTTCTGTGGCTGTCGGAAAATATCCATGGGCTACTTCCTGGGGAGTGATATATCAAATGTGAGCCTTTTTTTTTAACAAAAAATTAGGAACGCCGAAACTAATTTCATGTTAAAACTAATTGTGTAACAGGGCGTTCCATTAAAAAAAACATAATATTGGTTTATCACCTTGTATAGGAATTAGAATGAGTAGCATAAGTGTGCTTACTTGGTAGTGAAAACGATATCTTCAATAACAAAAAGTTATGGACCAATTACACATCCTCGGTCACCCTGTATATCGAGATTACTCCATAAATAAGTACAACAAAAAGTTGGGTTATTGTTAATAGATCACAGTATATTATTTTCTATTGTTAATTATACCATAAGAAATATGCATGTTCTTGAACATTTCCCTATACAGTATGGAAACTTTAACTGGAATAAAATTGATAACTTCGATATAGACAATTTTCTGAAAAAATCCGGAACAAATCACGTTTTTTCTTGCTCACATTTCTATGTATATGGTTTTTGTTAATCTGTTCCCGAAAGTATCCAGCCACCTACGACTTTTTATGAGAAAGTACGTCTAGTGACATCCCGTTTGAAAGATCCATTCTCAAGGAATACAATACACTATTTATTTCGTGAAACATCAAAATGTTCAAAATCGGCACCGTTTCTTCGTTCGCAAAGTGCAAATCGATGATAAAATGAATGCCTACATTTTGTAATATTCCTGGTGTGACTTGCCGTATTTAATGTCTAATACGTCTTCAATGTGGTTCGGTTTTGTTATATAGACGATACTCTTCGGATATCCTTACAAAAAAAATCAAGGAGAGTAAGATCTTAAGAACTCGTCGGCCATTCAAGGTGACCTCTTCTTCCAATCCATCGATTGGGAAAAACGTCGTCCAAACTTGGTCTGAATGATCACACCATAATGGGTTGAAACTCCGTTCTGTTAATATCATATTCTAAAATCAGGTAAATCCACATCTAACGGATTTGGAAATAAAATGGCTAACGCTGGCATGAAGTCTTCTTGAAGCAACTTATATGTTGCTCCATCGAGATTACCATTAAAGAATACTGGTTCTACAATCTGATCACCGACCCATACATTAACATTTTGCGGAAAATGAGGAACAGTTTCTCGCAGCCAATGAGGGTTACTGTTAGTCCACAATTTTTACGATTAACTTCACCATGTAAAGTAAAACTACTTTCGTCGGTAAAAAGGATTGATGCTAATGAAATCTGTTTATTGTCGATCAAGTTCGTCATTTGCTCTCAAAATTCGATTCTGCGGACTCACCTAATGGGTGATAAATCCGGATGCTGTTCTCGAAATAACTGAGCAAATTCAAGTTGACTTCGTTTTCTGTTACCCTAACCGAATATCAGAATCTCAATTCTGAGATTTTCCGTTAAATGCAGCATTTCAGAAACTACTTTGACAAATTGACAAGCGTATGTGAGTGATATGGTGACTACTATGATCATTAGTAAATAAGCAACTTGGTTCCAATCAAAAAAGATGTAAAAAACACTTTACGCATCTCTTTAACCTTGAAGCGGGTTTCCAAGTAGATACATTTTACACAGATTTTCAGAAAGCGTTTGATCAGCAAATCATTCCCTACCTTTAGATAAACTGAAATGCTTTGGTATCGTATTACATTCCTGGTTCACATCATATCTTCAATTTCACAAACA
>JALBCR010003617.1:52500-95000 GCA_030710515.1 Abscondita cerata | reverse complement strand
AATAAATTTTAATTTCTAAAAATTTTCTTAAATGGTCAATTACTGGCGCAGGCATCCTATGAAAATGAATGCACAAATTCAAGTCCAATTATTTGATGTCATTCATAGAGCATACAATACATATAATATCTGTTTTGATAATATTATTACCCTAAAACATTTTATTCAAAGTCTACCCTCATTTTACTTTATAGCTTTGTACATAATCTCCCTTATTATCGTTAATTTTGACGTCGAATAAATTTGTTTTTCATTGAAGTTATTGAATGTTTTTATTCTTTTCAGTTTTTGAGAAGATCACAAGAACTTGCATTTCTTAGGAAAAACTTAATGAATGATGTGATCAAGAAGTTTCTTATTGATCATTTGGTATTTATGGTACTGATTAATGTAAAAATTTCAGAGTTGATTGAAGCGTTGAGTGAAAACTGATAAATTAGGAAACTTTAAAAAGCTGCAATTAATCAATTAACAAAAAAATAAAACCTGGAAGTCGACTACTTGAGGATTGGAGTAGTATTACAGTCCCCTAAATTTTTCACGTTTTTTCTCTTCATTCTTCCACGTAATCATCATATGAATCAAGTTAGTATGAAGCCAGAATGTCATATAGTCTGATTTGTAAGGTGTAAAGTAAGATGGCCATGAAAGTATAGAAGAGGGAATCTTTGCCGTTCAAGCAAATAATCCACATTAAACAAGTTTCTCAAAGGTCTCCCTGAAAAAGACTTGCAGCTATGTGGTTTATTCATACACAGCTAAGTGTATGAACTCTTAATTAATTTTCTTTTTTCTTTCTTACAGCAAAAGCACTCAAAAGCGAGGAAAAAAGTTTTGTTTGTACTTCATTTTCCCTTTATTGACATTCTCTCTCTCTTTTAGGGGATCTTTTGTTAATAGAAGTACAAAAATTAAACATTGTAACTTGCACGACCCCTTATCTTTAGAGTGCACCCGCTATCAATAATAGTTGCAGTGGAAATCCTGTATATACATGAAACCAATTAATTGCAGTTAATACAATAGAAAAAAAATAACAACAGATAATCCTACAGATTATTTTTAAAAACTAGAAATGAAAGAGGTAATTGGCCTCACTACGCCTCCACTTTATTGTTATTAATGAAATGTGACTGTGCGAAGTAGTTTTTTTTTTGGTTAAATTGATGTCTATTTAAAACTAGTGTTAGTTAAGTTTAGAATACTTATTAATACATGCACACAAAGGCCATTTCATACAGTGAAGCTTGTCTAAACCTTTTGAACCCCGTACATATATAAATGATTCAAGTTGGTACATTTTCTATTTATACAACATATTAATCACAAGGAAAGGCCATTGAAGAACAACAGCTTCATAGAAATTACAAATAAAATTTAATGTGGGTTGCACCTAAAAATAATATGCAAAATACAGTGGAAAAGAGAATGACTTACTTTTAAGAGGTAATACAGTGGATTAGCATCATCCTCAGCTCGAATCAGGGTCCTTCGATTGTTTTTGAAGCTACGACAATTAAAACACTTCACAAAATTGCACACTGTTTTTTTTTTTTAAATAAAGTCTAGTTTAACAGAGCACAGATTTTTAAATTGCAAAGAGTGACACCGATTTTTTTCTTGATTTCTCCTTAGGGAGCACTTAATTATTATAAATGAAACTAGAAAGAATGTGAAATTTCGCGTTAATACTTCTAGACATTATTTTGCAAATACCTTATTAATTTATTAATTAGAATTAAATATGTTGCTTGACAGTAAAAATGATTAATAAAATTAAATTAACCTTCAAATTGTATGTACTTAGTAACTGATTGAAACCGATGGCAATTACCGATACTGCCTCGTTGAAGTTAAGTAACTAAATGCTTTACATTCATACCTGTGGTCATACTAGCGCAAATACCCATAGAAAATTCACTAAATAACTGATTTATTTGATGGTAAGTCCACTACACCTATCTCACGCCATTGCATAAAAACCAGTGTCAACAATTACCAACAATAAAACAGGAATCTTTAGTTTTGTTGGTGTAAACGATTCTCATTGGTGAATATTTTTGAAAATTTTGGAGGGAGTTATTACGTTACATTCGATATGATTCATTATTTATTTCTGTTTTTGCGATACAGATCATAGATAATATGTGCAAACGGAAAAACAACATAATTAAAAACTTTCCTTATATGGATTTAAAAAAGCAATTTTTTTCATATAATACTTGTATTTTCATTATCGGTACTTTATTAATGTCTGGTTTCTAATCGCGTAGGTTCTCTTAGTTAATCTTAAACATTACATTCAAGTTAAAAATTATTACCAATTTCAGATTTAACTAATTGTTTTAATTAATATCGATACAATGAAAAGTAGATACACTCACTGGTAAGATAGGCAACCTAATTACTTGCACTTAATTGGCCATATTTTCCTTACCTGCAAATTATACCTAAATTGTATCTGAAAGTTCAAATATTAAATACAAATTGTCCTTCATGTTACTATTCGATTTTCATATGTTTACAGTTTAGTCCCGAGAAATTGTCCTGGAAAAGGGGGTAAGTAGTGGGAAATAGGTTTGTAGAGGAATCCTTGCTGAATATAAACCTGAGTTTTCGGGATCCCGTTCTGCCCGGAACTCACCCACAACTATGAAAAAGGTTAAATTCCTTTGATCGGCTATAACTCACGATGCCGTGCTTGTACAAACGATGCAAAGTGATTGTTTCAGGTTTATACTCCTCTTAAACAAACTCGAAAAATTGATATTTTTTGAGATATAATCTCGGATTGACATTGAGTCGCGAAAAAACGAAGAAATGCCACGGCTAGCCCACTCAGATGCCAGGTCTTTTGCATGCAACTGTCTTATCTATCTCAAATCTCAGATGGATACTTTTCGGGATATAGCGTCGCAAAAAGACAAATTTTTAAAAATTGTCTTTCGCAGACATTTCCCTCGTGTAGAAGCGTCAGAATGCAACGCTAATGTACTCAAATTGCGCGTTTTTTTAGCAAGAATTTTGGTTCAAAAATGTCGAAAGTCAAAAACTGAATTGAATGGATGTCTATCAAAGATTCTAGACTCGTGGATTTACAAGCGAATCCATTTATTTCTGAAAACCCCGTTTTCAAGCTTATATCTCGCAAAATATCGATTTTTTGAGTTTGGTTGAGTGGATTAAAATTGTAGCGCTTGAAATCCCCTGCAAAACAATCATATTAGATCGCTTGTCATTTGCGCTGGGGGAGGTGTTCGTATTGGTTGAAATCCTGAAAACTCAACTGTATATTCAGCAAACATCCCCTTACAAACCTATGGTTTTTTTTCATTTGTGCGATTATTTTCCACTTAAATAACATTTTCCCTGGTCAAGATTAAGTTGAAATGAATGTTGTGTTGCAGCTCTTAAGGGGCTTCAGACACCTCGTTCATTCTTTACGATTTTACCCGCCCGATAAAATTGTCGCAATGCACGATGGACGAACGATCTCAAACACTACAGGATCAAATATAGTCTAGTTTAAACAATGAAGAGGCCCGCACAGACGTCGTTCATTTTTGGCAGTTTTACTCGCACGGTTAAAACAGCTCGCTAAACACAACAACAGACTAGGCGTTATTTCGTCCAGTTTTTTTAAATCATAGCGTCGGCGTTGTTATCATAATTTGATTTATGATGTATTCTGCAACAACATTAACAGTGACAGCCAGAGTAGCAGTAAAATTAAAATTGTTTAAAAGAAAACGTCTATTTTTTATCTTTATCAGAATACTCAGGAGATTTAACTTTCCAAAAGGCTTCTATACAGTTTTATAAACTTCTATAAACAGTTCTTATAATACTTAAGTCTGTCATTGTAGATAGAACAAAATTTATGTTAGCCACGAAACACAAAATTCTCCAAACTAAAATCACTGTCGATTAATCAGAGGACTGCGTCATCATACACACACAACCCGATTTGAACGAACATGTTAGAAACAGACGATTATAATCAAGCTGCAGCAGATATTTTTGAACGTTAGCAAGAAAGACAGTTTTTGGCCACAGACTGACATTTTACACATACACTTTTACTCGTGCGGGTAAAACTGCCAAAAGAACGACGTCTGCGAAAGCCTTAAAGCCGCATACACTTTGTTCATTCATGACGATTTTACTCATCGGGTAAAATTGATCGCGTAAAACATTGTTGCAAAGCTGAGGTTAAGGGCACAACACGACGGTCCTTTTTCTTGTTTGATTCGTGTATTTCTTCTTCTGCTTGTACTATATTGTATCCCAAATTGGTCTCGACAGAATTGTTATATCAGAAACTATGAAATAAAATTACGGTTGAATGGGAAAAGTTTTAAACGCGCTAAAATTATTGCCATCTTGAAATCACGGTTGTAATTGAATCATAAATGAAATTGAAATTGGCCAGGTGAAAGAAATCATCGCAGTTTAAATATTTTTACTTCCAGTAGAAAAGTACGCCCATCGTGCATAATTTTTCCCTACCTTCAACCGTCCAGAACAGTCACTACGTCATCGGCGATGGTTAGGTATTCGGGTATATTCGGCTAGCTCTAGTTTGAATGAATGAATTCTTCCTCTTCTACAATACATCGACAAAGACTTTCTCCAATGTTTATTAGGAGATAAAAAAGTTCGTCATTTCTCTTTATTGATGAGTCCCGTATCAGCGTGTCCTTTCTAAAACACCACATATATTTTACAACCACCAAAAATTGCAATACTCCGTGAAAATGCGTTATTTAGAAGAACATAAGAATGCAGAAATTGCGGCAAGGCGGCAGAATATGTTTGAGGCTAATGTAGGAATAACTTAAGAAAATTTAAAAAAAAGGGTTTCATATTGTGATTTGCATTTTGCGTCTTGGAACAACAATTGACACAGAACTTCCAGGAAAGTAAATGCTCAATCATTTTGTTAGAGAACGGTTAGCAGACATCACTATATAATCATGATCATCTTAAGAGTAAAGGTGAGGAGGTAATAAATATGGGTTCAAGCGTCCAAGCTGATGAAAGAGACTGTCATGATGAGATGCTTGGATGTAGAACTCCTGGTCAGCTGCTTCTGTAATGTAGAACGCAATCATGTTGCGCTGGACATTGGCAAAAATATGACCTCACGTAGTACACCATGACGGAAAAGGTCAAAAACGCAGACTTATCAAAAAATCTTGCGTGATATCGTGTCTTTCTTAGTTTTTTCCTTTGTTAGCACGTCGGAAAAGGTGTAGGTGACAGTTTCATAATTTTGAGAACAACTAATTAAAGTTTATTTTTGATTAAATATAGCTAAGTATAGTTTCTCATATATACTATTAAAATGTGTATCTATTTCAATCAATCTTTAAACTGAACACATTTTGTAATTATAATACAATAGCAGGTATAAAAAAGTGTTATTTCAACACTACTGTTTTTTTGAGATAAGTCGGTACAGACATTAAATTTTGAACACAATCAACTAGTCGGTGGTCATGCCATGGCCAACTTGACGATAAGGCGATAGTGAATTAAGCGATTTGCCTACAAGGTGAATAACGTTTAGGTAAATGTTTTTTACTTATAAATATGATTTTTTATCGTACAGAACTAGAGGCTAAATAGGTACATTTATTTAATCAATTTAAGTTTTCATGTGATCGGGGGTGAACACTCTTTGGTTGATAGGTTTTACAGTCGAAGTTACAATTAGTACAATTTTTCTCTTTAAAAAATTTACATTCATAACAATTTCAAAAGCAAACTTATGAACATGAGATAAATATTTTTCACCTTGTAGTTAAATAACCTAGTTGTCGTGGCACCCTTAAATTCGAGACCAAACATCAGTTTATTTAACGATTAGGTATATCTCTCTCATTTTCACCTTGCGCTATTTAAAATAAATAAATTGCTATTATGTAATATGTTTTTGTTGGAAATTAAATACTAACTTTGTAAAGTCAATTAAATTGTACAAAATTTAAGAAAATAGTAAATGAAAACCTATACAAAATTACGAGAAATTTAAATATCATCTATTCACAGCCACAATAACATTACCAAAAATTAAACAAAATGAAATTGTTTAAGATACTGTTTTATTAATTTTATTACAAGTGTGTAAATTCATCAATAAATTATTTTTAAAAAAAAATTGACTAAAGATCAAAAACAATTAAAAAAAAAAATAAAATACATTGTTAGACATAAAATAGAATAAACATTTTTTTGCCTTTATCCGAAACTAATGGAAACTAGTATGTATGTACAAAAGAAATTATACTAAAAACGTGTGTATTATGGTAATAAATAACAACATTCAATAATTATATTTAAACAAGTAATCAAAAAAATTGATCTGAACTATAAACCGTTGGTTGCACTTCACCTAATTTGATAAAACAAATTTACATACATATATTATATGTACGAAAATTGCAAATACTATTTCCACGCTTGCTTAAGAGCTTTCCTCGAAGCAAGCCTTTTGGTTATATATGATGCCGCAGTGAGTCCTATTAAAACAAATGCTATTAACCAGTGATCAAAATCTTCTTTTAGTAAATCAAACGTTTTTGAAGGAGTGACTCTTGTATAAAAAAGATCTAGTCCATACACTAAAACAAGGCAGGTACTTTCAAGACGAGCTGGTGCAACTTCAATACCCCTAACGTTAGGTATACTTTGGTTGTAGTTAATTGTAGCTTCAGCTGGAATAGGTAACTCGGGTATGTAAGGTATGTAACCTTCTTCAGGGTTCATAGTTCCTTGGGGTCCTCTAGGTTCCAAGTAAGCCCACGGCACCTCTGTAACCGCACCAGTGGATAGTGCTACCAATATGTGTTTATTAGTAATACCTCTTTCTGTTAAAGTTGAATGCATTGCCAATGGCATCCCAGGAAATATATAAGCTTGTGTTTCAGGATGAGGTAGTTGACTAACCGCATGAGAACTGAATGATGTGCTGTTACTTTGAGTGGCACCCTCGTACAACTCAACTGCAGCTATTTCCATTCGACGGAATCTTGCATTATAATATGAGTATACAAGCCAATTTTCAGAATGCACTAAATGAATGGGTTTACCTACTCTCTTATGAGCAACAGAGTAGACAACCAGCCCGGTAACACCATCAACTAAGTAAATACTTAATACATGCTTATGAATAGGATCATCCATAAGAGTTGCAACAGCAAGCAAATTGGGATTCACATATTTATACAAAACTGATCGATCAGCCAATACACGTCCTTGAGAATGTATTCGTTCAGACATGGGACGAACATTTACAGCTAACATCTCAGCTTGTCCTAAATGTAATGTCCAAGTTGGTACGACTTTCAATTTATCACTCGGGCTCTGATGTAAATTGTATCCTTGCAATGTTTTGGTGTTTGAATTAGCAGTGTATAAAAATATAGAACTGGAATGTTTACGTAAAATTGTTGTTGCAGTTGCCGGGTATACGTTAATTTCATTATCATCTGATAAAATCAACAACCCTTTCAATCGGTTTTCATCTTCTACAGGTAACAGCATTGCTTGCTCGATGCAATATGGTAAACGTACATCTTGTACAACTTCACCCGAGATGGGATCAAAAGCATGCATCACACCATGGCCTGTAATTTTATCCTTCATCAACACAACACACTGAGCAGCTAATGGTGAATATCTAGTAGACCTTTGTAAAAATATCGGTGCACTATAATGTCCCAATGTTTGGAAAGGTTCTACATTCGGAAGATACTTTGACCAAACTGTTGTGCTCGAAATGCTGTCTAGAGCATACAGTTTCCCTACACTGGTAACAACAACAATCACCTTATGCAAACCAAACTCATCACGTACTAATCCGATGTTGGAATTTCCTTGTTTTCCAGTTAAAACGACCAATAACTGACGAATTTGGCTGAATATACGATTATAAAAAGTACTAAATAGATCTCCAGAAACTGAATCAAACTCATGTTCTATCGAAGCATCCAACTCAGATAAGGGAAGTTCGATAAACTCAGCAGATACTACCTGACTAAGAGCTTCCTCCCTCGTCCAAGAAACTTTACCTCCAGGCACTTGCAATAAAGAAATAGAGTTATCATTGCCTTTTACAAGTACTCTACAAGCAGGGCCTTTGCAGAATGCTGTTATCACAGAAGCAAGTCCTGCATCATTGTCATACTCCATCTCAAAAACATTTTCAGTTCCCTCTAGAAGCTCAATAGTTTGTATTTGGTATTTTTTTGTGGAAGTATTGACGATCATTTGCAAAAGCAGAGTTTGATCACCATTTACCACTGCTAGTGTTTTAGGAGATAGCGAATAAGGATATACATCAGGAGTACCTGGTTTTAAATGGATGTATCTTGCAACATTATTTCGAACAAGAAATAGATTTGATTCCAAGTGCTCCAAGAATTTTATTTCAACTCGACCAGGTGCACTACCAATTAAAGATTGAACAGCATACATATGCACTTGGTTTGTCGGTACTAACACATCAGTGTAATATAATTGTCCGCTACTGTCATCATTTGAAAGGCATGCCCAATAAACTCCAGCTGTTGTACACTTTGATAAATCATTAACCCATGGCGTACTAATTCGACTCGTTTTTCCATTGTTTCTACCGGTACGTAACTCATATTGTGTTACTTCCAAATGTGAACCTATTATAGGGGCGATATTAACTAATTGGTCTTTAGACAATATCCAATAAATGTGTTTGTTTTCCAGATACAATGACCACTCCCATATAAGTGAACCTGAGTTTAAATCCCAGCCCCGGACAAACCAGGTACCTTTCCCGCCAGAAACTGTAACGATGTCTCGATCTACATGTAAAAGTACTATTTCATTCGGAGAGGTTTCTAGAATTTGTCTCCAAAGTATTTGGCCATTTTTCAGATTCAACGAAGCTAAAACGTTTTCTTCTGTAGCGACAATTATTCTTTTCGATGAGTCTATGCTCCCATATTTTACATTTCCTATGAAATTTAATTTCCAGTCGAATTTTCCAATTTGATCTTCGTACAATGAAAATGACACGTTAAAAAAATTCACTAGTATTAAGTATTTGATAAAACTTATTTTAAATGTAAACATTTTTTAATAATTAAGATGATTTAAAATTCTAGATCAGCATAATGTTTAACCACACTTTTTGAAGAATAGACATGAAGTTGCTGCTCTTAAATTTAATTACAAGGAAAGAAAATTCAGTGGCGTACTTGCTACATATCTGGCAAGGTCTAGGGCAAAGTAAATTCGTTTTTTCTTTAAACGTCAGTAAACTTAATTTTTACAGATTTGCAAACACATTGAAAAGAGATAAAAAATAGTGCTTTGTATGAATGTAAGCTTTCGCGGCTGTTGTCACTAAGATTATTATCTTCCGGGTTGAGCCGTGTTCGTCCTTCCTTCCTATGTTCTCTGCTTGACGTTTCGCTAACCATGCTCTTAGCTTCTTCAGAAGTTACTCTAAAGACTGATGTTGTTGTCTTCTGCTCCTCGTTATATACTTATGTTCCGCTACGGTTGGTTGGTTTTCGATGGTTGGTTGATCTTCTGTTTGGTGTTGACTAATTTTGTGGTAACATTTGTTTTCTTTGTTTTTGTGAAGAGTTAGTTTCCACGTGTTCTCGATTGAAGTTCAATCGAGAAGATGCTTACCGATTAAGAAACACGTGGAAACTAACTCTTCACTCGTCCAGTTTTTTAGACAGAGCAAGCTTGAGAGAATTTGTTACAAGTATTCTCCAATTATATACGGACTAACGAAAATTTGATAACTATTTATAGCACATAATAAAAAAAACCGCCAATTTCGGTACAGCCACAGAACATCGGTACTGGTACAGCTGACTGCGATTGTTGAATAAACTTGATAATGTAGACTGCATATATATTTTATTTAAACTTGTACACATTTACTACAATTAACTACACAATAATTTACTGGTACTTGAACTTGAAAACTAGAATTGTGACCATTGATGGTCAAACGACAACTCGATAATTAATAATTTACATTTACCTAACAGCTCAAGTTGTGTTCTCCCCACTTACTTAGCAATAACGTTCCCCCAACCCTTACACTAACTTTGGCCTAAACAGCGATCATGCGCAATACACTTTGCTGTATCAATTATTGAACTCATTTAAATAGTTATTTGCTCGAGCTCGAGTGGGAAAAAGAATCGCTTTTCTAATGTTTTAAACACAACACTTTTCCACGACATTCCTCAAAAACAACCGAATGAAAGAAGTAATGTTGTAAATGTAACTTATTGTTACAGAATTTCGTCATATTTTCGTACGTAAAAGCAAAAGTTGATAATAGATGGGTCCCAATGGTCTCGCTACAGTATTCTGTAGTATCGGTGTGATCTCAATCTGTCATAGCGCACCCGCGTAATTCTAACCAATAAATATAGGGTAGCAATTTTTAAGAGTCGAAATATAAGATATTAAATTAAACAAATCTGATTGAATACTAAATTAAATTGTTTTTTAAAGAGACATTTTTGTAACACGACATTATTTTCCTCGCTAGTGACGAAAAACGAACCTTTAGACGGCTTGTCACGAAAGTGACACATATCAAAGTAGCAACCTGAGATCGAAACTTCAAAATATCACTGACCAGTGTGGAAATAATTCATATAATTCACGGTGCATGATATGAATCAGCCAATAGATGAAGTCCTATTCCGATCATCAATTTTCTAGTTTTATAGTTTATACACAAATTCGGATTATTAGGATTTAAAATTTAAATAATTGTGCACAATTATTATTTGAATGAAATCTTTATTAATAGAACTACACTAAGTGACATAGAAAGAAGAACACCCAGTAATAATGAATTTATTTGAACAATTTTTGGCATACTAGTGTAAACGAATTAGATTAGTAAACAATCAGAATTTGATAAAAATTAAACTGTTAACTTCTTCAAAAACTTAATAATGTGTTGCTCCACCACGATGTCTGGTGCACTCATTAACACGTCTGGGCATACTTTTAATGAGGTGATCGATTTCTTCTTGAGTTATCTCATCCCTAGCTATCTGTAACTGATGCTGCAAAGCCGCTAGAGTTTGTGCAGGGTGAGGTAAATTGAGTAATCTTCTTCCCATAATATCCCAGACGTGCTCAATGGGCGAAAGATCTGGAGATTTTGGTGGCCAAGGCAACAAAGCAATTTGATTGGCCTCAAAATGAACCAAAGAAACCCTAGCAACATGAGGTCGTGCGTTGTCTTGTTGGAATGTGCTGTTGGGGATGGTCTGAACATAAGGTACAACATGGGGGTCTACGACCTCCTGGATGTAGCGCGCAGCGGTCATGTTACCTCTAATGAAGACCAAAGGTGACCTACTTCCAATAGCAATAGCTCCCCATACCATAACTCCAACTGTGTGGTGCACATGCCTATTCACAGAAAATTGGGGATCTTGTCTTTCACCGCGCCGTCTTCTCACCCTTGCACGACCGTCATGCATACCCAAACAGAATCTGGATTCATCACTAAAGACAATTGAATTCCATTCTTGGTCCCAATTTGCCCGTTCTCTACACCACGCTAGACGATAACGTCGATGCTCTGGAGTCAGTGGTAGCACAAAAAGGGACGGTATGAAAAGAGCCCAAAGGTTCTTATCCGTCTATAAACGGTTTGCATCCCAATCGGTCTTCCATGTTCTTCAAACCACTGGTCCGCAATCGCCCGTGTAGAAGAGAAGCGGTCCCGTAAAGCCAATAGTCTAAGACGGCGATCTTCGCGTTCTGTGGTTCTTCGACGACGTCCTGTACCTTTCGCTCTTCGTGTACGGCCCTCTTGATTCCATGCCCGAACACAAACTGCCACAGTGTTTAAACTCCGTTGCGTTCTAGCGGCTATATCTCTCATAGACAAACCAGCCTCACGCAATCCCACAATTCTACCCCTATCAAACTCGCTCAATTGCCGAAAATTATGGCGTCTTCGCACTGGAGGCATTGTGATTGAATTAAAGGAGCTTTTTGAAATGCAATTTAAATCGCTTAAATGACAACTGTACTTACAAATGCTTAATTCATTGTTTTAGGGCTACTTAATCGTAAGTGTTTTTGAATGAGGTTAACAAAACAACCGCTAGGGCAATATGGCTGAAAAACTGATCGTTTTTTATCTTAATATAAACAAATATATTCCCAAAAAAATTTACAAAATATTCATTATTACTGGGTGTTCTTCTTTCTATGTCACTTAGTATAGAAAGTTACATTATTAAATGTGCAGTTATTGAAATGTATTAATTATTTATATTAATTTTCAAACATTTTTGCCAAATTTGATTATTTGACAATTGTTGAAGAGGTTGTCATGATGGATGATTTTGCTTCATTATTCAAGTTATCAGTAATTGGATTAGTTTCTGACGAGGTTTCTGACGAAGTTTCTAACGAATTTTTAACGGCCGAAGTGATTATTTTAGCAACTTTCATTTTGTGCTCAATAGATTCTGCTATGTAACCTTCCGCCACTGATGAAGAATCCCACCCACCGTTTCAGATCTTGAATCGTAGCCCCAGCATCCACAAAAATGGTGGAAGATGATCGCCTTATACAGTGGCTCGTGTAAGATGCGGGTTCCTCTAAACCAAGGTAGGTAGCAATCAATTTTGGGATGCTACTTATCTTGTTGATTCCAACAAGCTGTTTAGTGCATTTGGTTTGCTGATAATTAAAAAAAAATGACGTTCAGACGTATTTGGTGGTCGAAGAGCAGCATATTTGCGATAGATACCGTAAAACTCGTCAACTATCGTGAAAACACGATACTTTATATTTTTGGTGTCACCTAATTTTACAATTACGGCCGAACCGACATCAGTTAAATCGTCAATTTCTAATTGCACCAATTCGTTCCTTCGCATGACTTCACAAATTCCGAACACCAAAATTACCTAAAATTGAAACTTCAATTGATGAAGGGTTTTTGTTTGTAGGGATGTACTTACTTTCTGTAACAAATATTTGCCGTCTGGCGCTTCTTTTATGAATTTATTTGTATCCTTGCGACATTCTTTTTAGAAAGGCTTTCAATTTAGGATATTGACTAATATTAGTATAATAATAATGTGCTTGGGGCAATTTTTTTCGACAGCTCCACAAAATACGCAAGCAGGACATTTTGCGAAAACGAAGAATTTACCCTGTTTTGCTTTCGCCACTCCATAAACTTGCTATAAGTTTCCTCATAGCGTTGCCGGGATTTAGGGGGCAACAACTTGAGGCTGGTTTCATTTGCTGCTTCCAAAATACTATCTTCATCATTATTCATATTTCAGAGTTTACAGATCACTATCAATATTTTATCGTTTACAGTTTAGAGGAGATAACACACTTTTTAGAAATTCAGAAATTCATAGCGAGAATAACAAACAATTTAAAACAATAAACAGCATGATCATAGCAACGGTTTAAGGTATCCATATTTAGAAGAATTTGTTTCCAATGGAATTGGAAATTAATAATTTGTTTCAGTTATGTTGTTCAAACACATTTTTCCAACAGCTTCCTCCTCGATGATGTGCGAATCTATCCTGTAGAATGGGAAATTTTTTCAATAGAAAAATAAAATCAAACTTATTTATTCTGATTCATTTTAGTACAAATTTAAGTTCGTTTACGATATTCTAAACGACGATAGTATAATTTTACCCATGATGACAATTCAATGTTTGTTGTTATTAAAGGTGCATTCTTTTATGCAACTGAATAGACCTTTTCAAAGAAAGACACCCTTGTGTCTAGCTCGTGACGTCACTGCGCGATGGCATTGTACATATGTGGGTTTTTGGTTATTTGTAGGAATATTTTTGGTTTGAACGTTGAACACCAGATTTGACAAGTGATAACTGACAACGAATAAAGCAGAAACTGTTATATAACCCCAAACTACTGTCAAATTTAATATTACAATTGACGTAAGAAATATCGTTACCTCTCTGACAATACAATACGAATAACATCCATCTTTTTTTATTAAAAAGGTCTATTGAATATCTCAGCTCATAATCTGCGAAAAAAGAAATTAAAACTATCCCTTTTTTTTTTAAGTGAGTCGTTAAAAAAGAAAATATTCAGAACTGAACATTCTGAAATTTGTGCATAAAGAATGCATATAATCAAAATTTTAAAGTATTTTGATTTTATTTTTTCCCTAAATGTACTTGACGGTACAATATACACTAGTGACTAGTGTATCTGTCAAAGTCAGTTGCTAACTTCAGCCGTCCAGTATTGAACACGTCTGTTTAAGTGACGTTATCTAATTTTAGCATTGATTAGGATATTTAAAAATTCGATTAATTTATTATTATTTTAAATTAAATTAATTATTTTATACAATAATTGAATGGTTTTCTAGTTTTACATTTTTTTACAATTTATTTATCGTGTTGACAGACTATGGCAAGTCCTAGAACAAGACGAGTATTGCAACAGCTTAAACCTCTTGACGAAAACGATGTAACAACAACACGAATTTTGGGCACGAATACGAACATTTACGTTTTGAATACATTTTAGAAATGTTTTGAATGCGGTGCCCACAATCCCCAATGGGTTTCGGTAACATATGGAATATGGATATGCTTAGAATGTTCGGGCAAACATAGAGGCTTAGGTGTACATCTGTCTTTTGTACGTTCAGTAACAATGGATAAATGGAAAGATATTGAATTGGAAAAAATGAAAGTTGGGGGTAATTATAAGGCTAGAATTTTTTTTGAAGCTCAAAACGACTGGGACGATAATATGATGATTCATCAAAAATATAACTCAAAAGCTGCTGCTCTTTATAGGGATAAGGTACTTTTATAATATGGTGCTTCTTAATGTTCTTACTTTGTGGTTTCTAGATTTCAACTTTAGCACAGGGTAAAGTATGGGACGAAAAAAATCACCTGCACAAAATTATACAGGGAATGTCATACATACAAACAGTTATGCCAGTAACGAGAATTCCACTTCCTCTACTAATTCTTATCAGTCTTATGAAGGCTATCAGAATGGTTCCACTTTTCAAAATTATAACACTGTCGAATTTAAGGATCAGAGAGATGCATTTTTTAATAGAATTCAGAATGAAAATGCTTCCAGACGAAAGTAAGTAATTGCTTTAGCAGGCTTGTGAAATGTTTTTGAGCAGGAAAAAGACTAAAGTTGGGTGTGAATTGTTATTTCTGTTAGATTTAAAAAAATGCAGTAATATTTTTGTTAAGCCCGAAAGTTTATTATCAAATCTGATTACTTGTTTTTGCCACTATTGTGTAAACATTATCTCTTCTTAACTGATAAGGTTTTATTGTCGCTAATCAACTGCTCTTTAGGGAATTGATTTAAACTGATGCTGTTTGGAATATCTTTTTATTTGTATATGATGAATTTTATGAATCTATGTTAGGATTAAATGCTAATATGAATAGTTTTGAAAATATTTTTAGAAAAAATGCAAACACAAGTTGTGGAAAATGATATTTACAACGACAATGTTTTATAACACTTCTTGGTTGAGGATATAATAAACATTTCCTTGATAAACTAGTCTAAATACCTCATTAAATTCTTTACCGTGTCCGCGTTAAACTTCATAATGCAAGATTTAAAATAAATCAAATATTACTCTGTCCCTATATGTGACTGTACTATATTTTCGGCGTCTCTTATTTTTTTGTGTTCACTTCATTCACTCTTCTCTTCCTATTCATCTGTCTTTAATGCTGAACACTAATCTTCGCTTCAGTTTTCTTTTTTTTTCGTTTTCTACACATTTCTTTTTCATCTCAACCTGTCGTTTCTTATAGCTTCAGTCTGTTTCAATGAGGTTCTTCTTACATTCGATATCTTCCCCACCTCCCCATCCGAGTCATTCATCCTTGGTCTGCTTTTCTTCCGCTCCTATAGATTTTGCTTACCATAATTTTCTAACTTGTCTTTCGTTTTGCGGAGTAAATTTTCCGTAGCCTTTTCCGTTTATTTGTTTGCCATGCTATTGAAACCAATTTTGTAGTAGCTCCTTAGGACAATTTTGAGCTTATCTAATGTACAGGGTGTAATTAAGTATGGGACCAAACTTTACGATGTTGTTCCTTACTTAATTTTAAGACAAAAAGTTTATATGAACATAGGTTCTAAACGGTTTCATTTTTATATAAGGGGTGTTAAAACAATTTTTTAAATAACGTCTTTCGTAAATAACTAGAAGACACGGAAATTAGTAGGAAGATGAAAGTTTTTAACATATACAGACAAATATTTTAAACCAACAGTGTGTTGTATCATTTTACCAGTGGCGCGCACAGAGGTAGTGCCCGAGGTTTATTTAAAAAACTTTCAAATTTAATAAGCAATTATGGTTTAGCAATTAAAATCACACAAAATTTATCTCTTGAGCTTTTTCGCTCAGATTCACCGTTTTCGATGAAAATGAAAAACTAAAACTATGCGTAATGATTTATTACTGTATTGTTTTTAAAATAACAAAAGAATAAGAGTGACATTGATTGAAATAAATCCATTCTTCTTAAGTGGGTCAAAATTTTAAAACAATTATTAAATAATGTCAAATTCATTGATAAAAACTTTAATATAAAAGTTTTTTGTCATTTTCCATCTTGTTCTCAAAATCTGGTCATTTCTTGAGCTTCGCTATTTTGACTTTTTCTTTACTATTTCTCTCGCTTCCATATAGTTTTCATACGTTTCTTCACTTCTACTTTGTAAATAGTTTTTCCATTCTTTTTTGTTTTTAATAGTATTTCTAATTTCTCCGCTCCACCAACTTGTTTTCTTCTCCCATCATCCTGTACTGGCAACTCCACAACCTTGTTCATGATTTTCTTAAAAATTTTTCATATCTCTTCTATGTATATTTCCGATATCTCAATTTTCCACCTCTTGTCTCTTTTTATTTTCCATTTTTGGTGATCTGTCGATAATTGTAAACTATCTTATTCTTTATGATTCTTCTACTGATTCTTTCGCTTATTGTGTAATCAATTATTGATCTTGAATTTCTCCCTGACTTCTCTCTGGCGTATTTATGGCTATTCTTATGTTGATATAAAGATTATTTTTATTAGGTATTAGGCCTATTTGTATACAGAAATTAATTAAATTCATTTACGAAGTTTAAAGCAGAGTTTATAAACATTCATAATTTAACGGATGAAGCTGATTGTGGCTTACTAATTTGATGGACATTTGAAGTTAAGTAATATTTTGTATTCTCTGTCCGGATTACCTGTTTTTCTATTATTTTGTTTATTCTTTATCGTACTATTTTTTTCGTCATTCTCGTGGCTGGTGCTTGGACCGGTCTATTATTTGTCGACATGCAATGACTGTGCTGTTATATTTTATGTTCTTATTTACTTTATATATATTTATTTCATATGAATTCAAAGGTGGGTTTAGGTTGCTATGTTTAGGTTTTGGTGGTTTTCCTAAACCTTGAAGCAAACGCTTTACCAAGACGAACCAATCCACAATTGCACACGGTTTCGTCACCACACTAACTATACAGGTTTATATTGATCTTCTGGGGCACCATACATAACACTTACATCACATTACAATATTAAAAATGTACCATACGAATAAATAAATAAATATACAAACTGTAGGTTTTGCGACATCTAGTGTCGACTCGTGTTAGCGATCACGTACGCAATGGTTCGCATTAATCAACTTTGTTTATAAATATACTTTCCACTCAACTAATTTACTCGTGTACAATCAGGCATCCTACTCCTGTTCTTTCTACTTGATCCACTCCGTTGTATAACAGCTCGTAATCTTTTATTATTGATTCTCTTACTAGTTTCTTCTTCCACTCTGTGATTGCAATTATTTCTATATTTCTTAATTTCTTGTATTAGTTTGAATTAAACTTACAATTTTTCATGTGTCCCATTTATTTTTGTTATTATTTGTATTAATTGCTTTGGCCGTGACCGTTTTCTCTTACCTCTTCCTTTTTCCTTGTTTACTTATTTTTTTGCAATTCGTCTCTAAAGTGTTGAGCACATAGTATTTATAGTATCCCACCTTTACCGTGTTTTTTTGCTGCTTTCTCCTTGATTTGTTGCTTAAGTTTGAATCATTATTTTATGATGAATTAAATCGTCGTTTTTCTTCACTTTCGGCTTCACATTTGTGTGTACTCTGAATTGCATCATTATACTCTTTTCCTACTTAATTTCACCAAGCTCAGTTTTCTAGCCATTTCCACTTTAAGGTCAATTCCAATGTGTTCTCTATACATTCTTTTATTTTCTCCCTTAACATTTTCATATTGTTTTCAGTCTCTTTCAACCCCGTACAGTATATTCTTTCTTCTCGTTATCACCTTGTTCTCTATTGCCTTGTTTTCTTTTTTCAACATTCTAATATCTCTCATTGCTGCTTTGTTAGTTCCTTTTTAGCTGTCCAATCCCCTGTAATTTCTTTGTTTCCTTCGTCTTTATTATTTTGCTGCCCGGTTTTAATTTCTGATAAATCTTTAGCCAAATTCTTTCATTTGATTTTATATTTTATTATCGAGTGTTTCTTTTCCTATCTTTTTTATCTCGTAAACAATTCCTCCTCATCTTGCTTTGTTGTCTTCAACCCTATGTACTCTCTTCTGTGGTTGTGTTGCCGATCCACAACTTGGCAAAATGGGGGTTTCCTATACCTGGAATTTTCGTTCTACTGCTGCTATCTTTATCGCTTCACATAATTCTGCTATTACTGCTCTTTTTCTACTTTCCGCCGCCCGTTGACGCTAATACATCACACCATCCCTGATACCGTATCTTGGTAATTACTTAAATTGTTTTATCCACAATTACCATATTATAGAGCTATTATTATGCCGTCATGAAACGTATTATAACACCTATAAAATACTAGTGTTTTATATTCCATAAAACATTAGTGTTTTGTAATATATAAAATTCAAGAAAAAATTGCAGAAAATTTAGTAATTATTTATTAACATTTATATTAACATTTACGTTAACATCAAAAGTAAACTTATTTGCAATATCAGGATTTACATTTACACAAACCACGTTTGAGGAAGACTGCATCGCGGAGATCTCTTGCATTGTGCTAGATTTTCCTTGAATTTTTCTAGCAATATCGATTTTATTTGACTCGCTTTCTTCTATATACCCCTCAACAACACTAGATGACCTCCACGCTCCGTGCTTCTTAAGAGTGAGAATATCACCACCAGCATTAGCCAACAGAGTCGCCGAAGAACGGCGCATACTATGGCCCGTGTAGGATTTAGCGTCTAGAAGTTTTAAGAAAGAAGCAATCTGTGAGGGGATTCTGGAAATAGTGTTAATTCCCACAGGTTGCACGGTGCATTTTGAATTTATATATCGCAAAAAAATCTTCCCTGCGAAATAGTACTTTTAGGACGTAGGCGTATGTATTTCTTGCATATCTCCATAACATTAACAGAGAATCCTTCGTCTAATACAGTGAAACTTCTTGACATATTGGTCTTTGTTTCTGGGATGGACACGTAGATAAAAGATTCTTTATCTTTCACATGTTCAATATTTAAGTTTACCAGTTCATTGCATCGTAAACCTCCACAAACACCCATTATGACAGCAACCTAGAAATATTTAAAATAATTAAGATACCAATACAAAAGAAACAAAAATTGGTTGTACCTTCATCATTAAGTACTTTTCATCAGATGATGTTTTTAAAAATTGTTCGATGTGTCTCCTCTCAAGCACTTTTGCCTTCTTTGCCTTGTAGTTTTTTGATTGACTCTTGAGATAAGCAATTAATTTGCCGTATTTTGATGTCAATATTTCTATGCACATTCAAAGTTGCTCTTAACATTGAATATTTCGTCCACATCGACGAAGAGGCAAATTTGCTTACATTTAAAAAATAAGCCAACAGGACGTCCTCGTTTATGATGTTTGCACCTCTTTTCTCTCTCCATTCATTAAAGGTCGCAAACATTTTTCAAAACGACGCACACAAACGATTTCTAATTTTTTCACAAATATTGTTTTAATAAACAAGCATCCTAGCAACTAATAATGCAAAGGCGCCCAAAGTTTCACTAAATTTTCTAATATTTGCTATTACATTGAAATTTTAGAACTGTCAGATTACTTATTTTCAATTAAATTGGTTTGATTGTGGATAAAATCTTGTATTGCATTCGTGTTTTAGTGGCATATTATCCCCTTAAGAAAATTAAACGCTCGAACTTCGTTCTCGCGATTAAAAATTCTTGCGCGGATGATCTGCCTACTAAAACACATACACAATAAATAGCTATAAATACAAATTGCGCGTCTAAATATAAATTAAAAACAACTTTTATTTGAAAACATTTTAAAAAGTCGGAACCACCTACTCGAAGGTGCCCTTTCAGCATGGAAAATCATTTTTAATAATAGAAAGTAAAAATGTTTGCCCTTAACATAGAATACTTATTCCGAATCACTTGCTACGGATTTTGCATGTAATTTCATTCTATAACAAGTGGCAGAATGAAGTTCACTTGTTTTGCCAATATTTTATTAGTACATACTACTTAGTATTCTTTATAAGATGATTTTTACGTTACTAGATAATAATGTTCCTATTATTAGTGCATCGAGGTTTTTAAAATTATCGAATAACGTTACAAGTATTGCAACAACTTTTATAGAATTTTTTATAGAAGCATATAAAACGTAATGAAACGACGATTTTAATTTTTATGAGTTACTCTGCATTATTTCTTCAATGTTCGTATTTTGCTCTGGGCTTTATCTCACCTGCGGTTTCCCGTAGAAGCTGCTAATCTTAATTTTCTTATGATTGTTTCCTGTTTTCAGTTTTTATTTAGTATCAATTACTGATTTTGTTTTGTGTTTTTTTATTTATCGATTATTCGTTTGGCGTCAGAATTTATTGAAGGACCTAAAGAGTTTTGGATGCGTTTTTACATTTTTTAACATCGTTTTTCTGACAAAACTTATAACAATCGATTAATCGATCTCAATCTTGTTGTTTTAAAACTTAATTTGCTATTTATAGCTATTATATTTAGGTTGGTAACCTTCGTTAACGTGGTCATTTAAATAATAATAATACACGAAGGGCGTTTCACATCTATCATTGTTCAAATCAAATGTTATATTCTTGCTTCAGTCAACTTTATTTGATGAAATAAGTTTAACAATGGCGGTGTTTCACATTTGTCAAATTAATTTGATGAGTGTTGGTTCTGCCTGGTTTTTTATTTCGTCATTGCTTTTGAATGATCTAATCTTTGTCAAAAACAAGATGGTGTTTCCAACCATCAAATTTATTTGAAGGAAACAAGTCATTTTATAAATGTGAAACCTTTAGAAACGGTAAAGACCTTCGACTAAATATAAATACCTAGACGACTAATGCTTTATACTGAAAGATGAAGTTGGTATGCTAGAAAAAAAGCACCGAAGGACGTTATTAAAATATCAAGTGACGAGTGGTAGTTTGTGAGTAGAAGTGGGACATATACAAGATGTGTCATGTATTTTAAGTTAACAATGCAGATAATAAGAACTTATTTATTTTGACATTTGATGTCACATAGCCGCAACGCTGTCACCAACCTAACAATATTAATTAAATTAAAATTTTTCCGGTACCTTCAACGACTTTGAAACAATGCTTTCTCGACCTTAGGTCATTTTCCACGACGTTCTTTGTTTGTTATAATCTTGACGTTTTCTTCCCAGTTTTTTTCAATTTATCATAACTTTATTGCTTCTTTATTACTTCACGGTGTACTTTCTTGTTTATGGAATATTGATTTCTACCGGTGGATTTCTACGTTGCGCTGGCTTGCTATACAAATATAGCTGAAATTAATACTATTTTTATACATAAACACGTCTTTAACATGTTAACGAGAAAAGTTTATATTCATTGTTTTAGGCACTGTCTTAACTACACACCCATCATTGTTCACTACTGAAAACCGTATCTTCTCTACTTTCACTTATTTTCAGCACGTACAAACAAAATGAATTTATCCTCATAGCATACAATATACAAATTTATCCTAATACTAAACAATATACATAGTTTTACATTTATACATTTCGACCTTGCGATTACTGAAATATGTATGACATTTTTGGACTTAAGGTTTAGATTTGTTGGTGTGGTTAACCTGTAGTACTTTTAAATTTCCACAAAAAAGTCGTAATTTTAGTGGAGAATAAAATAAAAACAAACCAACCTAAGATTGGCATTTTTTTGTATATTTCTTATTTTATCCAATAGAATTACAAGTTTTTAGTGGAAATTTAAAAGTACTGCAAATCTAAACATGAAATCCAAAAATTCCTTTTGTTCCAATTATTGTTAAATTTAAAGATTAGTTTTAATCTATGATTGAAAATGTTTTAATTCTCGGTTTCAGTGATTTACCTCCTAGTCAAGGTGGAAAATATACTGGATTCGGATACACAAAAGAAGCTCCGCCCAGAAGTCAATCACAAGAATTTTTCGACAGCACCCTATCATCTCTTGCTAATGTAAATATACGCAAAAAAACAATAACTTTTGAAAAAAATAAATATTATAGGATGGTCAATATTTTCTAACACCGCATCCAAAGTAGCCACCAAGGCGTCGGAAAGTGCAATAAAATATGGTGGAATGGCTACACAAAAAGTGGCCGATATTAGTGTGCAAGTAGGAGAAAAGGTACATAGTTTTTGCGGACGCGCGCCTGCTAACTTTTTTTTCATTTGTGGTGCTTATGTGCATGTTTATTTTTGTTATTATATATACGTATTGTTTCGAATCTAGGTTAAAGAGGGGTCTTTATTGGACGGAGTAGGAACTCAAGTTATGACTATTACAAATAAGGTACAGTGAGATACTTTTTTTATCGCTAACACTAACTGAATAACAATATGTTTTGCGCACCGAGTACATTAATTAAAGAACATCGTACAGCTGGTACTTGTTTTATCTAATTGATCGTGGTACTGCAACTTTTGAAATAAAATTTTGTTAGTTGATTTATTGCACTTTGCTCCGCAATTATAATTTGCTTTTTATTTTTTTTATATGTGTGGTTCTCATTAGACTTTCTTTAGTGTTCTAATGCTTGCGTTTTAACATACCCATTGGTATGAGTCTGAAACGGATCTTACAAAATAATTAAATAAAAAAATATTTGAAACCGCTATAACGAAGCAAATACTTATCACATATGCTTGCAGTATTAAAGAAGTCTCTCATGCAGGGCTATTCAGATATTGAACTGTTTTTTAATGGTACCGAATGCACTGCAGCTTATAAGCCTTATTGTGCTTCCTTTGGTTATTAGAAAATCAATACCCTGCGTTAATAAGTATACATGTCGTACAAAAGATACATTATTTTTCGCAATGCAGTAAGCACTTGGTCCAGGGAGCCACAAGCTTCCGCATCCCTTCCTCGTAGATGGTTTTCGGTTGGTCATGAAGCAACTTTGCACCGCATTTAAAACATCCATGACTGAGGCAAATCGACGAACTCTCTAAGCTTCATTGAGCGGTCCAAAGAGATGAAAGTCTGAGGTGGCGAGATCTGGGCTGTAGAGAGGGTGTTTTAGGGTCTCAAGGCCTAACCTGTTGATTGTTTGTTTTTGCGTTACTCTCGTTCGGCCTCTTTTAAACATTTCAGTCCATAAAAAAAAACGCTTTTACGAGATAAAGTACTTTCCCCGTATTGTGACATAAGTCTCTGGTGAATTTCAGCACCTTTCACACCATCTGTTCACAATAATCTGATCACTTTGCTCCTCTTTGGTGCAATCTCATGCTTAGCTAGACGACAACTGACGCGATCGCGATTACATTCCGCACATCAAGCGACAACTCAAAGCAGGCTGATGCGGCCGCCTCCTATCTTAGTTTAATAAACTCGTAGAACGAGAAATGTAAGTAATTTTTGACTTACCCTTATAGACACGTCTACGACGGCATCCTTTTTCTATATTGGTTCTTGCACATTCAATGATTACATATATATCAAAGATGGGATGGGCGGAGCGTGCATCTTCCCTCTCATTGTATATGGATGATCCGGTTCCCTTTCCTGATTTATAGCCATCTGTTTACCAGATTTTTAAATTGCTACTTTGTGGACTGGAGATTGTCAAAGATTTATTGTGAGAGGTAAAAATAATTTGATCTGCCTGAAAACTTGGGAACTGTAAGTCACCAAGTGATTATATTTGTAATTACATACTGAGAGATGTAAATAGAGGTCACAAATTCGGTGCAGGATTGGTTAAACTGAATTTACTAAGTAGATCGTCACGCACGCCACCTAACTTACAATTAAAAAAGCTGTAATCGATTAACCAGTGTTTAAATAAAGAAACGGTCTTCGAATTTACTTTGACATTTGGTAATTTTTTTACAATGTCGGCTGATACAAAGCAAATTGCAAATTCTTAATCTTTTCAACCAAATCAGTTCATTTTAGGACCTGCTAACCGGCCCTTTTTCATTTCGCGCGAAACATTTATTACCTACTGTTTACTTTTGGGTTATATTTCCATTACGTTTTAATACAAAGTACACACTCCCAAGCGTTATTTTGATGTTATATTTGTGGACACTGTAAAAATTTTTATTTATTATTTATTTGTTTTGCTACTGGGTGGTGATGATCCATATCAGGAAGTGTTTGTTTTTGTTACACGTTTTGAAGGGTTTCATTGTCAATGTGAAGTGGATGGTTGCGTATCCGAACACTCTTTATCACGAAAATTGCAATGACTACGGCGTTATCTTTATTCTATCGACTCTTGATTAAATAAATAATAAATAACGCGTCTTGATTTTAAAAACACTACATATTTTAAAACAGGAAACAACACTATTTACAAATACACGTAAAGACGTAAAATTATTTATAACGTGGTGATATTTTTATAACATTTCAATCTCGACAATAGTCGTTAACAAAGCATGCCAAGCCTAAGTGACTGCAAAATCACTTGCAAGAATAGTAAAAAATTACAAACTAAAAAAATTGTACATTATGATTGCTGCTTTCGACACGATATCGTTGAATATTTTTTCACCTAGATACCATTTTTTAAATTCTTTTTGCTTCAACGAAAACGCAAATATTGATTAAAGATGAGTGTGCTTATTTGTATTCAACCTTTAAACAAATTCTTTGTATCTTTCACTCTCAATTAACTCTTTAGATGGGCGAATTGGGGAGAAAGGGTTGGCACGAAGTAACCGGAGGTAACACCAACCGAGCCGACTACCAGAGCGGTGGTTATGGTCAAGTGGGCGGTGATAACTATCAAAGTCCCGGAGAAAAATCTTCTTTAGTAAATAGCGGTAGCGGCTCTGGCAGAGGAGACGAAGATTGAGTTGGACCAGTCAGCAAGGCTCAAAGTACAAACGCAATCGTGTGTGTAACCATTGTTTTAATTTGAACGTTTCAGAGTTTCGAGCCCTAAAACGCCGAACCACAATTGGGACACGAGCGCGAGTTATCAATCGGATTCTCTTGGGTACCATTCCGATATGTTGAGCGGTTATCAATCTAATTCGGTAGATCATTTAAATAATTTGAAAGTGGCGTCGCCGACCGAAAAGCGTAGCAGTAAGCGATCAAAAGACAAGAAAAGTAAAGATCAAAAGAAAACCGCTTGGGACGACAAATGGGGAGATGACGAATTGTGGGATTCCCTGAATAAATAATTTTGTATATAGTAGCTGAAATTAATTCTTCGTATTGTTTCCATTTCTTCTTTTATTGATGTTTTACAATCTAGCACACTCTAGTGATATTATTGTGCTGATCTTCGCCATGCGAACCTAATTCTTCGAACACATATTACGTATTACTTAGATTAGATTACAATTATGCCAGACGATAAGTGTTTTGAGAATTAGGTGTCTAAAGTAAAATACTATTTATATCATTTTTAAGTCCACGAACTGCCGAATTTTAAATTATATGTATACATGATGTTTATTTTTGCAAACAAAAATCTATTCTGTTACTTGTCTATTAAACTTATCAAAATATTCAAATTGATGTTAACATGTTGTACACTGAAATTAAATATTTGTAACGTTTGCACAAAGGGTGATAAAAATGTGTATCTTCCAGTGAAGCAGTATTAGTGTAATCCGAATAATGCTTATTTATCACTGTTGTGCAAAGTTCTGTACGTTCCGATACCTTAATAAATTTGTTCAAATTGAACATTATTTTAATCGTAGCATGCTGATTTGTTCCTATTATGTGTTTAATTAAATAGCAATAATAATTTCAGAGTAAGTTAACTGAAAGTTAAAGTATTGTCACAGTATACATCTATGAATGCAGTAGTTGCACTTGAGGGAAAATTTTGTACTAAAATTCGCGCCAGTTACAGCGCATTTGTCAAATTCGTTATTGTAATGTAGTGAAGGTTACTGCTAGAGGCGTAAAATTTCAAAAGCTTAAAAATGTATGATTAAAATACTTGGGACCTAGAATTACAGTCTTTCTAATGCAATCACTATTGCGTTCATTGCGTTATGGACGGTTTCCAAACCGAAAATTTGAACACCTCTTTTTTTTCACTTTTTCTTACGAATTAGAGTTAGTACTTCGGTATGTAAACAAGATTTCAAGAAAACCAGCCGTCCGATTTTTATGAAACTTTGCACAAAGAGCTTATTTATAATTCCGAAGATCTGATTAGATTTTGGGCATAATCTATGCAGCCAAAAGGGCCGTTAACCTACACAGATTTTCGAATTTTTGAAATATTTAGAAAAATATTCATTTTACACATTTTTGTTTCAAAAATAAATTGTTTAGAATTTAATTATACACAACTTTTGTTTAAATTATTTTTGATCTGATAAGGAATTACTGAGATATAACAATCACGTGACACTAATTGAGGAGCAGACTTGCAAAAAGCAGTTTGTCCAAATTTTCATGTTTTCAGCTGGAGGTGGCGTTGCAATATTGTGTTGAATTGCTATTGTTTTAAATACTTTTGGACATTCTTTCCTATCTAAAATACACTGAGAAAATCTCTTAGACATGCAAAATGCATTTAGTCCAGTGACATTTGACAAACAAAAAGCATTTTGTCCGCAAGCCAAATAAACCGCGTTTCCTGCAGTACACGTTGTTTTCCTGCCGTAAGTGCTACTATTTTGTCTTTATTTTGTAACTTTTTTCGCTAGGTTTCGTTAATATGCAATCTGTAGATGGTTTGCACATTGTTGGTGATAGTGACCGTGGTAGTCGAAAACGATCTACAAATTTAACATCCAGGTAGAGAAAGAAACAAGTGAGGTATGAATAATAATGTGTATCCATAAGAATGCAAATCTAAAATGTGGGCAAGTAAGTCGAGATGATGTAATTAAACTTCGGGAAATCTTCTACAAAAGTCCAAATAATGTTGTTCAAGATGGGATACTAGCCACTTGCATTAAGTTGGATGTACTTAAACGAAAAAGAAGTCGCAAACCTGAGGGGAAATCTCACTCTTTTTCTGTAAATATCATGTAAGTTTAAATTCAGTAAAAGTACCTACAGCATGTTTTTGTAACAATTTTTATTATCATTGATTATCATTTTTTTGTTGTCAATTTAAACATGGGTGGCCTCTTGATATTATTATACTAGGTGGTCACGTATTTTTTTTTTTCAGGTTTACGTTAGTCAACAAAAATTTGTCAGAAGTTTATTATGGCTGTGTACAACGTTTGTCAAAAGAGACTTAATACAATTTGCAAGAGAGTCCAGAATGGTGAAGAAGTTATAAAAGAAAAAAGATGAGGCGATAGACGAACTTTTAAGTTTGTAGAAAAATTGGATGCTGTGAAATCGTTTATTAGTCAATTACAAGGAAAAGAGAGTCACTATGGAAGGCAGAAGTCTCGAAGGATCTATTTATCTTCGGAGTACAACATTTCTATACTTTGTCAGTTATATAACAAAGATGCACCGAACAGTCTTAAAGTGAATTACAAGTATTTCAGTCGGGTATTTAGTAAGCATTTTAATATAGGATTCGGCAGCTCCGGTACTGATGTTTGTAGCTATTGCGTAAGAACACAAACTAAAATAAGTATGTCTCAAAGCCCTTCTGAAAAACAGAAAATGTACACTGAACTTAAAGTGCACAAATTTCGTGCGGCACAATTCCATAAGCTAATGAAAGTTGAAGAGCCCAATGCAATTTCATATTGCTTCGATTTACAACATGTTCAGGTATTACCGAAGATACCTATTCAGGAGGCATTTTACGCTCAACAGCTGTCAATATACTTTTTTTGTATTACCAAACTTAATAGTCAGGAACCAATATTCTACACGTGGATGGTGCATCAGGCGGGTGAGACATCATCTGCTATTACAGATTTTTTGAAAAAAGGTAAATTTTCTGAAATTGCGATGAAAATTCTTTTTTTGCAGACGGCTATGGACGCCAAAACAAAAATAGTGACGTCGTACATGCTTTGATGTTTTGGCTTCACAAGTTTTCAGGTGAAAATAATATAAGGGAAGTAGAAATTATATTTCCGGTCAGAGGTCACTCATATCTTCCAGCCGATCGTATCTTTGGACGCATCGAAAAAATATTAAGGTCTCACAGCATCATAAAAACCCCAGATGCTTATTGGAATATCTACACTAAAGTGGGCGAGGCACGAAAACTTGGATCTCACTGGAATTTGCTTGATATTAAAAATTTGTTGTGGCTCAAAAAAGTCAATGTTATAAGTTCTTGCCAAAGATTTTTCATCAAGAAGAGTGTTACCAACAACATTATTTTGGTAAAAAGTATAGCACTTTACTTTTTCGCAACTCAGATGAGACCAAAAAATTCCAATCTTTACTAAACCACGACGCAAGATTCAACCAAATAGAATTACCGGAGCTCCCTTTGGGCCATATAAGATAAAGGAGAAAAAAATTGACAGGTTGAAAAATTTATTGGAATCATTATCTGGAGAAAATTGGACCAATGATCCAGAGTTGGAATGGTAAATCATATTTTTAAAGAGTACTGTGAAAATGGAGAAACAACAGTGGTTGAAAATGAAGATTGTGAGTGTGACGATATGGAAGACGTCAATTTCATTTAATGTTAATAAATAAAAATAAAGGTACTGTTTATAGAATACATTTTTTTGTCTTTTTTTTAGTATAATACCCAAAAATCTATTTGGGCGATAATCAAAACGCTTTTTTGTCGACTAGAGACATCCAAAGAGCATTTTGTTCAACTCTTTTTTCTAAATAAAAAACTATTTTCACTTTTTTTTAGTCTGCAAGTCTAGTAATAACACACTCTATTTTTCTTAATTTTTTACCAATAACTGTAACACGGTAACTAAAACCATTTCTAAACACCAGTTTTTTTGTGTCTCCTGAAAATTTACAAGTTTAGACAAACTGCGTTCTGCAAGTCTGCTCCTCAATTATTGTAACAATATCCGCACCAATATCAATTTTACAACAAAAGGTTGAGGAAGAAAAGTAGTTGGAAATTCTATTGTCTATAGCTTTTGTTTGAACTATTTTTTCTAAAACGCAATATTATTTTCACTTAACGGAGCGATTGTGGAGTTCTGCGGTAAACGCTTGTTTATTACTTGCTTATTTGTCCAAATAGATCGAAAATGTATTTGAGCAAGTCGACTCATTTCCGAAAAAACAATTTTTATCTGTACAAAGTTAGCATTAGGTAGTTTACAAAGTATTTGTAAAGTAAATGATATGCTCTTAAATCTACAGAATGTATTACAAAAATATTTACGATTTAAGTAGTATTAGTACCTAAATAGTTGTTAAAGCATATAATATCCTTATAGGAGATGTTTAGAGCTGGTGGTTTAAGAAAACATTCTCATTATTCCGCCGACGTTTCAATAATAATGAACATGGTGTTTTCTCAAACCACCACCTTTGAACGTCTCTTATAAGAAGATCCAAATAAGTTGGCAAGCTACAAAGAAATACACACAACCATAAAGGAGATCATCGTACAATTAAAGTTCGAAACTCATCAAAATTATTGCCAGTGTGTTCGCAATTATCGAAGATAAAAAAATAACGTTTATTTTTCTTTTCCTGGTTCATCAAAGAAGTAAAACTTTGAAAGAATGCAATCTCTACAAGAGGCATATACATTTCTCTAAGGTAAGACCATCCACATAAGCGGATAATTTTTGTTGTATAGGCAGTAGTTTTTTTAATTGTTGCGGAACGTGGAATGGAATCATTTCCTTTTCAGTTCGATAAGAATAAATGTATCTATAAGTAAGTAACTTTAAAATACAAATATAACTTTAATAAAACAAATGGAAACTCTTTTCACTAAGGACTAGTCCGGGATTTCTGGATCGGGAAAGGAAGTGGGTCGGAAGGGGTTGCAAACGTTGCAAACGGATCGGTGTTTTTCTAATTTACGAAAACTAATTTTTGTCGGACTGAAACGGTTACGGACTACATCGAAACTATTTAATTAACGACGGTATTTCGATTAGCTAATGTATTCTACAAACGGAGGCTGCACGTTTTGAATTAACTACAGCTGTTTTCTTAATACCCGGAAAATTAATTAACTGAGTTTATTAACTAAATTGAATTAATTTTACACGTAGTTGTGATTGGAATTACTAAAGACGGTTGCTTTACTTTAATATCAAATAATCGCGAAAATGTATTTTCAACCCGTTGTTTCATCGCGAATGAAAATCTGCGAACGCGCTTTCCCGTTAAGGTCGATTTACATGAGACGAACGAAATTCTTTTAGTATAAGCAGACGTAGAGCATTCTTTCGTTGTTCTGTCTACGTTCGCAAAGATTCTATCGAATATTCTAAGAATGCTCGCTCGCTCGATGTAAACGGCGCTAGAGTGTGCGAACAGTTATTTAGAGCGTTCTTACATGTTTGCTCCCTCAAGCGATCTCTTCAAAGTGTTCTTGTGTTCTAGCAAAGAACATTCGTTCGGCTGATCTAAACATCTAGTGCAAGAATTTTAGTTCTTGGTTCTCATTCTAGCTCGTTGATATTTTGGTGTAAACGATGAAAACGAGTTTTTGTTTACACTAAAAGATCAAGAAAGAATGGTCTTGTTCTAGGTCTAGCTCTTTGTTCGTTTGATATAAATTGACCTTAAAGTTGTATCGAGGACCCAGACAAAGGTTCGCTCGGTGGACCCGGCCTCCAACTATAGGTACAGAGTGTATCATAAAGAATTAAAAATATTTTAACTGTAGAAACGTGAGCTAAAACTATTAAGATTCATTTCAAATCACTACCATAAAATGTCGCTCTTTACTGAGTTACAGGGTGTTTTATTTAAAATTTAGAAACAATCTGTACCAAGTACTTTAAAACTATTTGATGTATCTTTGTCATAGGTACTTGGTAGGAAGTGTAGGTACCAAATACCCTACTAAATTATGTTAAATAAAGGTTTCTGGCTACTGTATACCAACCTATTTCAAAACAACTAATAATTACCACATTCTCTACAAAAATCGTGGCTCTCGTAAGTAGTTAATAAATAGCTCTTCTCAAATTTTGAAATAAATGTGCATACTTACTTCATATTCAAAACTAGCATTAATTGATGGATTTTTTTCCAAATAGTTGCAAAAGTTGAGAAATTTTAATTTAATGTTTCCCTTTTTCCTCAGTATTTTTTCTACTACTGTATTACAGGTTAGTCTAGGTTTACCTTTTTTCTATGCTTACTTCCCTTATTTAGCTGGTTTCTCCTCTTTCATCCTTATTAGGTGTCTAAACCAGCCTATTTGTCTTTCTTCTAAGAAGTGTAGTATACCAGTTTTGCCTTTAAGTACTTCCATAGATCCAAGTTTCTTAATTTGTCGATCTTCCCTTCGTTACTTCTATAACTCTTATATTCTAATAATTGCTCTTTTGTTTCTGGTTTAGTATACAGGTTTCACACCCGAAAGTTAACACTGGTCTGTAAATTGCAATATTTTGTATTTATTTAAAAATTTCTTATTTATTGCGCAGTATAGCTTTGTATCCAATGTTACTGCCAAGTACTTAAAGTTTTCGATCTTTTGTCCTTTAATCGTTATTTTGATATCTTTCTCTTCTTCTATCCCCATTACTTTTGTTTTATTCTTAATCATTTTTATTCCGTTTTTTTCCACTATCTTGTACCATATATTTCTTAATTCTTAGGTTTGCTTTCTGTCATTAAAGCTACGTTTTTATTATTTCATCCAGGAATACAACTAGGATGTTTATACTTTTTCCCTGTCTTAACTCTTCTGATGACGTGAAACGTTCGGATCTCCTATTGTTGCTTTTGCGTATTGTTTTATCTTAGAGCGGACAATGATGAAAGCGGATAAAAATCACATACTTTTCGGCCACTTTTGAGTACGAAAAATTTACATTTTTATTAAGGTTACCTAAAAAATATATTATAGGATTTTAGTTAATAAATTGTGTTTCCATGAAATTGTTGGATTATGATTTGTGCTGGCTTTATTATTATTATTTCTGAACCCATGTTAGTAAGCGTAGAAAAGTATTGTACATAATTTAAACAGTAAAAAAATGTCAAAAAAATGGCGTTTGCAGATCTTATTATGTAAAATAGTATTATTTGATTTTCCCTAGAAATAAATTCAGTTGATGCAACAACTGCATTGGCTATGATTGCTTATTTAAAAAAAGTGACGTAAACGTTTTCCTTGTAGGCAGATTGAGAGTCAAATCAAAGATACACATCAAAACTTTAAAAAGTTAAGGCAATAATATTTATCTCAGTTCACGGATACAAGAAATTACTGTTCAATATTATCTCGAAATTATTGATGACGGCCGTTTAATCTCTATTAGATAATTATTGTTACAATAATTATATTAAGTTAGAGGAAACCATTTCAATAAAAAAATAAAAAGAATTTAAAACATCTAGTTTTTTCTATTTTTCTGTTCAAGTTCGACAACTTTTATAACTTTGTATGTAGTTATATAATTAAGTAGTAAATTATTTTGTTTTTCCCAAATGTCTGCGTTTTTGCCATCTAGTATTAAGTTTTAACTTTTAACTTCGATCGCACATTAACAATTTTTTTTTATTTTAGTTTAGTTTGTTTGTTGATTTATATTGTTGTTTAGGTAAGGATAACCTTATTAACTTGTTTTTATAGTCTATAAATTATTGGGGTTTAATTAACTATTAGTTTCCTATTTTTATAATTGCTATATAAATATATAAATAACTATACTATACTATAGTACAGATTAATTGATATTTGATATTAGAACAAAAATAACATAAACTTAAAGTAAGTGTAATTTTTTTGTATTACGACAATATCGAAAAAACTTTACAACTGTGTAGTTCAGTGTCAAGAATTTTTTCCATATATTACATCATCACTTTTTATATAGACACAAACGATTTTGGTTATTACCTTAAAATTAATTAGTTAGCAATTTTTTACTGCTTTGACTAAGCTTAAATACTAATTACATTCCTTTAAGGTTCAGTATGATTTTGAATTTAAGTAAACTGTCTTTTTATTTTCATCGTAAAAATACAAATACAAGTCATCATCAGATATAAAAAAAATTGTTCATGTTTTCAATATTGTTGATTAATGTCATATCATTTGTCATTCTGTAATAACTTACTTCTAATGATGAGTTGCAAATATTAATAAGTCGAAACTATAGTTAAGTTTTTCAAATAAAAAATATATTTAGTATTGGTTTGACTTGAAGTTATAATTTATTTATTAAAATTTACCAATACAATAATGGATCTGTCAAAGTAAAAGGATCACAATGGTCAGAAGATTCTCATCTGACTCGTTTTTTAAAACTTAATTATTTCTGATATTTTAAAATTGCTAGAATTTTGCTTTAATAATTTGTATTTTAATTCTAATTATTGTAAACAAATTCAAACACTTCCTAAGGGATCACCTCTTTCACCGATTTTAGCAAAATTATTCCTAGACAACATTGAAAAAAAATATATTTTAATTAACTATGTGTTCATTAATAACGTAATTTTTGGAAAAGTAATGTAGATGATATTTTTTGTATTTTTTAATAATACAAAACTCAAATAGAATTATTCTTGTTTTTTTAAACAATATTCATAATATAATAAATTTTACTTACGAAATTTCTAATAAAAAATTTCATTTTTGATATTATGATTTCCCTAATAAAAATTATAATTAGAATTTGACATTTTAGAAAACCTACAACAACTTCACATATGATTCCGCTTGACTATTTTCACCATTTGTCGCATACCTAAATTTGCTAATTTTTATTTTTTATTTAATCATCTAGTTAATACTCCTTTATCTCTAGACAATTTTAATTAAAAAACTGTATTATTTTTAAAATTGCTGAAATTAATCTTTTTTCTTTATAAATTATTAAAAATGTATACAATACATATCTATACAAACATAACTTAAAATTTTTTAATTTCACTTACACCAATTAAAAATAAAACTGATTTCAAGTATATTTGCATTCCATTTATCCCAGAATTTAATAAGTTATGTAAAAATTCTAAGTAATCTCATAAATTGTAAAATCATATTTAGATCATCTAATAATTTATCACAATTTTTTTAAATAAATTAATGAATAACAAAATCATTTAGAAACTAGTGGTATATACCCTTATATAAATTAGAATGTTCTTGTGGTAAATTATTTGTTGGCAAAACTATTAGAAAATTTGATATACGTTTAAAACAACATTTACGTTACATAAGTATAATCCTAAGAAATACTTTCTTAATTATAATTCAATTAAATCAACTTTTGCTGAACATGTTATACTTAATCGGTACTCTTTTAGCTAAATATTTTTTTTAAGGGTAGTAAATGTATGTAATACTTTAGTTGATATATAATGTATGATGCTTAATTGTTTGTCTGATGCACACCAATTTGCTACTCAAAGTTACAAACTTTATAAATAAATACAGAGTGCTAATAGCTCGTTTAATTTTCTCTTGATTAGGTTCGTCTATCTTGAAAGGTGCGTAACGATTATTGATTCAAACGCGTGACAAAATTTATATAATTAAAATTTAAATAATAATTGTATTAAAACCAACAGTTAATCTTTGTAAAGGTTGTTGTCCTAATAACATGTCACAAAGCAAACTTCTGATTTGCTGAAACTAATTAGTGCGATTTCGAATCAAAATTGTGCCTGTGGAAACGAAGCAGAAACCGTTACACATAATGTGGAGGATTGTCCATTAACATAGTTTAAAGGAGGGTTTGTAAACATTCGTAATGTAACGAATGAAGCTGTATCAAGGCTTACTAATTTCAAGGATATCCGAAGTCAAGCAACATTTTGCATTCTCTGTCCTGATTATCGGGTTTTCCAATTTTTTTGTTTGCTATTTCTTTATTTTACTATTTTTTGCCATTGTCGTGATTGGCGCTTGCAGCGGTCTATTGTTATATTTTATATTAATTTGAAAATGTTTCTCCAAAATTTTTTTTAATTAATTATATTTCTTTTTTGTGATAGATTATCCTTCTTGGTGGAGAGGGTTATTTAAAAAAAACTCGCTTATTTTTGATGACCACCTTATTTTACATCAATTAAAGCATGATGAAGGCAGCATCAATTAAAAAAAGCTTCCGAAACGTTGCTTAAAATTGAATCAAAAATAGCGAGTTTTTTTTAAATAACCCTCTCCACCAAGAAGGATAATCTATTACAAAAACGAAATATAATTAGTTATATTTATGTTCTTATTTACTAATAATGTTGATGGTGTTCTTCACCTATTAAAATTATTTATGGTGTCCATATAGTTCGAGCACGTCTGAACACTTTCTGAGAGATTTCTTTCGATCCATTCCTTCGATTAGTAAGGGTCCAGACGTGGCCGCACTATCTGAAAGGGGTTGGCATGTTTAGGTTTTAGTGGTTTTCCTAAACCTTAAAGCAAATGTTTTGCCAAGTCGAACTAATCTACAATTGCACACGGTTTCGTCACCATACTATACATGTTTAAACTGATCTTCTAAGACATCATACATAACACTTACATCACAATACAATAATGAAAATAATATACCACACGAATAAATAAATAAAATGTTCAGCTGCGGTATTACGTTAGCAGTACAACTTGAACAGGATACTGCGGTTAATAGCAACTGTAAACAATATATCTCTTTCCTACTACAACTTGTTTATTTAAAACTGTATACATGTATTTCGAGAGATAAGCTCTCATCTTGAGCAGAAGAAGAAATAATTGAGTTTAAACTAATCACATATAGTTATACTAATTACATGCTTGAATAACCGTCACGCACTATCGGTTAAACTAAATAGAATGATTAGGACCTATGTCACTATTTATCTATCTCTGTTTTAAAAACAGTTCCATACTCCGAATCTTATCTTATTGCTCTCCAGTCGCTTCCTATTGTTCCGTCCTATTCTGAGGGTCGTTTAATTTTTCTGAACCTATGTGTTATGTGTGGGTAATTAGCTCAACGACAGAGATCGTGTTATCTCTGGACAACTGGGCTGGACTCTACCAGGGGTTCTTACAAGATACTATTAGCAGAACCAGCTAAACCTTCACCACTCCCAAAATTTATCTTAGTTTGTGACAGGTAGAGCCTGTGTCCTGGATCCAGGTTGGATGGGTTGAAAATTTAATCTCAATGAAGATAATTAGGGACAATGTCTATTATGCATAAAAATTAACGGCACTTATTTGAAATATCTCGAAAAGTACGAAGAATTGAAATAGGGGACTACATACCTGATATTTCGTGTACATAGAGCTACTGTAGATTTAACCCAAATTACCTTAGTCCAAAAGCTGATAGTTAGAAGATAGATAGAAATACAGACCGTAAAAGTGATTATTTTTTAATAGTTTTTCTTGGAAATTTTTTCTTAAAGGTGTTGTTAAGTGGTTTGCGGCGCGCGAAACCAGTGTATGATGACGTCACACGTGCTCACTATGCATACACGGCTATACGTTCGCATTGAATCATTAGCAGCGCGCGGAGGTAGAAAAGCAATAAAAAGTTCTTTAAATTATGGAAAATTTAGTACATTTTACAATGAATAAAAAGGAAAAAATCACACCTTACGCATTTGAGCCTGTGGGCACGAATACAAACGTTACTAATGAGGAAGAAGCAAACATAAATAGAACTGGAAACATCATGTGGTGTAAATGTGAAAATTGTGTTCCGATGGTAACGAATGAAGAATCGTTTTGTTTCGCAGAATCCAACATTATTAATGAATTGAAAGGTGGACTAGACTGTATCACATTGCATGATTCGTTCGATAGTGTAGTTTTAAATTTGGACACCTTACAAGCGAGGCGCTATCAGATGATGTTACATGCAGACAGTTCCAGAAGAGAATTATTAAAAAAAATTTCCAATAGATTGTGGCGATATATTGGATACAAACAGTTTATTTATTGGCTAAATGCATGGGTGCCTTTAGGGAAAAACAAAGGAAAAGTTGTACAAGGATTAATTGGGGTTTAGTCTTGAATAATATTTTAGCATAAGAATTTTCCTCGTAAGAAGCCTTTACTATCAAGCTTTCGCTTTACATTGAGAGCATCATCACAGATACTACAAACATATAAAAGGTAATATAATAAAAGCAATACATAAATAACGTACGGTGGCTAAAACACGAATAATTTTCGTCGTAGAGTGGAAAAAATTGAAATTAATATTACAAATTACATGAATCATTAGTTAAAACATTTCAGCTCAAAACAAACACTACATTTACATTTACACATAATCATACAAAAATTTAATGTTACCACAATTACCATGGTAACTGTTTTAAGCTGAAATGTTTTAACTAATGATTCATGTAATTTGTAAGATTAATTTAAATTTTTTCCACTCTACGACGAATATTATTCGTGTTTTTAGCAGCCACCGTACGTTATTTGTATTGCTTTATTATATTACTTTTTATATGTTTGTAGCATCCGTGATGATGCTCTCAATGTAGAGCTAAAGCTTGATAGTAAAAAGCTTCTTACGAGGAGAATTTATTCTTAAATATTATTCAAGACCCCAATTAATCTTTCTATAATTTTGTGTCTTGTTACTCCACTTATTCGAAAAGTTGTACCTTCTTGTGTAATTACAAAAATACGCGACGTGTATGGTGAAGAAAACAATTGTTATGTGGGTTTTCAAGCAGCAGAAGGCCTAAAACCGAACTACTTTGATTAATTTTATTGTTATTATACCTAATACATAAAATGTAAATAAAGTTCATTCAACTGAAACTAACTTTATTAGTCAATTTGGTACATAATCTGCAATTAAAAATAAACTCCGCAAACATTGTATAGTTATGAGTAGATACAAAAAGAAAAAAACCCACACACATACTAAAGACCAAATCCGGAAAAATGCGCTTCTCTTGCGTCATCCAGGCTTGGACGATTGATGGGAACTATATTTGTGGAATGCGATTGTCATCTTCATCGACTGGTATTTGTTTGAGATCCAAAGAATAATTAATCTCTTTGATTAAACTTTCATGCCAGTTGTTGGATTTTTTGCCCGTGATCTGCTTATATATCCATTTGTTTTGAGATTTAGACCACTGCACTCGTTCATACGTTTTTGGCCTGTTGACATTGCTATTGTGATCCAGTATTGCAACAATTCTTCGAGCGACCATTCCGTTATAGCCAAAATGTACCCTTTTTGGTAAATATTTTAAACGACGTTGTGGTAACTTTCAAGCATTCCCGTATGGCAATACTTATTTAAATGAGTCAAGTCTTTCAATAACCTCTTGTCTTCAATTATTTGTTTTAGGCATCGATAATCATTAGATCGTGGCGACAGCCACATTTACGTCTGACTTTCCTCGTTGGTAAGTCGTCCATGTTCACACTTATGGAAATGAACATTACCTTCCCAAGAGTGTACATTTGAAACATGGTATAACTGTGATTTAAACTTATCTATTAAAACTTTCTGATTTCCTTCACAAGTAGCAGCTGACCACCAGAGATGATTGACAATGCTGGCTCGCCATGGTCCCAAAAGGGGAGCATTTTTTTGTATTGTTTTAAATTTTTTTACAAAACTTTTTGCAACATGCCGTACATCAAATTGATGCTCTATATCAGGATATTCTTTTTTGATTAGTGCACGGATTCCCGTATGCCTATCTGATAAAAACATATCAATTTTTAAACCTTTTGATTTCAATTTGCATAAAATCTGATGGCAAGCTTGTTTCTCAAGTTCGCATTGCACTTGTCCCCGTTGAAGTACTGTAAAGTAGACAATTTTATCTGTTTTCAGATCCATTAACGAGTAGGTCACATATTTTGCAGAGAAGCCAGGGGAATCAAATTGACCATCACCTGCTAAAGCACAACTATCAGTGGATTTCAGTTTATTTAGATACTCGGCTTTAGTAGATGCCCACTTGTGCTTGATGTGTGGAATAACAATTTTTTAACTATATTATAAAATGTTACACTTGAAAAATTGAATTTTGGCGGTTGTACACATTGTTTGAAAGACCGAAAAGTTTATACCAGTTAAATATATGGCTGCGATGCTAATTGAACATTACCACTTGAGTAATAATGATTCGTTGGTTGAGATTTCCACAAAAACCCGTGTTTATTTGCACAAGAAAAAGTAGCTAAAATCATCGAACCTCTTAGGTGAATTTCCTTCAAATGAAATGTCAAACAATCACTACACCTCATTAGGTTAAAAATTTCTTTCAGTTTTTCAAGATAAATAAAATAAATATCGCAATTATTTTAGCTAAAATCTCTTCTAAAGTTGCCTCACTTGTAACACTATCACAATCCGTTAGCTCTGTATCAGTAAGTTCTTCTACTTCTTCTTCTTCTCTTTCTTCTTCCATAGTTGTATGCGCATGTCCAGTAGACATACGAGGGACATTTCGAAATATTTTTTCCCCTGTTCACATTAAATACCTATCCATTTTCCGTCCCAATTTCTTCAGTGTCCATAGACGGTTCGTCAATCGGCTGAAAAAAAACTCGTTGGAAAGCTAACATAAGTTGAATTTTACTTACTTCTTTGCTGCTACCAGCAATAGCATTAGAAATAAATTCTTTTCTAATTTTCTTTTGAAGATGCTCAGTTCTTTGTGTGCGCAACTCAGTTTCACTTTGCCCAGGGTAAAATAAGGATGACACCGCATCTTTTTTTAAATTGCTCACTAATTGTTTTTTTAATAGAGACGATTGTTGATAATCGCTCTCCGTGAAATGTTGCGAACAAACACGCGTGTATTTTGATGGAACGAAATTTCCACGTTTTATTTTATGCAACCATTGCCGATAGACTGCGGGATATTTACTTTTATTAGGGAATTCAAAAAAACTATACTGTTTTGATCTTCCACTATTGTTACACCCAAACATACAGCACTGAGGCATTTTTACAAATGAATTCAATCGCAACTCCGGAAACCCAAGACTAAATAACATTGCGCTTTCCATGCAATACGGAGGGAGTGAGCACCTATGACGTCATCATCGTCGGTGTCGGCACATTTAAAAGCAAATATTTCTTTTATGGGGCGGCAGAAAAAAAAAACAAGTTGGTGCTTGTAAAATTAGATTTTTTTTACAATTTTTTCAGATAAAGTTGTCTAACCACTTAACAACACCGTTAATAACTGTACTATTTGCACGAAATTAGGTACTCGGGGGTTTTTTGGGACAAGAATTCGAAATCCATTCTCATTTTTGTGGTAAATTGCAGGGGGCGTCACTTACAATACTTTTTTACATTTAAAATGTCCTAATTTTTTTGTGCCTTCCTGTATGAAATTTTTATTTGAAAATTTTTAAACTCCAACTTCTTCTGCCCCAAAAAGGTATACTTAATAAATGTCGCTCGAGCAACAGTTTCTGAGATAATTGGATTTTTGCTTTATCTTTCGTGCCTAAGAATAGGGATAAACTTAAAAGATTGCTTTTACGATGTAATTATCGTTTTGTGTTTAAATTTAGTATTTCGTTGCGAAACGTATTAGTTTTTCACAATTTTGACCAACGTTGTTAATGAGTCTTGTAATTTTTTAACCGATAAACTTCCAAACTGTCGATTTTGTGTAGATACTTGACAATTATTTTTAAATCGAAGACACATCGCAACTATTTGTTTTAATTTAATTAGGCAAGAATAATTTTCTATCGAAAATTGATTTTTACCTTCAATGGTTATAGCAAAATTTGTTTTGTTTTCGTAATTCTGGAATATTATCAAAATTAATCAGTTTAATAGTGTTAGTATTAGTGACTTGCCAATTTTGTGAATGTTGAGAAATCCAAGGAGGACCTTTCCACCATAAATCATTGCAAATGAGTTGATTAGTCAAAACTCCGCGTGAAACTAAATCAGCTGGGTTATGAATTGATAAAACATGATACCAATCATTTTTGCATCGCATAACTCCTGTATAGTAGACACACGGTTTGATATGTATGTCTTCCACTTATTTGGAGAAGAATTGATCAATTAATTGTGAATTTGCCCTATTTAAACTTAAGATGTTTTTAATTTTTTTGCAAAACTGAGAACCCAAAACTGCTGCATTCAACTCGAGTCTTGGAAGAGAAATGCATTTTTACAGAGATACTCGTGATTTTGCCGCTAACAAGCAAACGAAAACTTGTTGTTGAGCATCTAGAGAGCGAAGATAAATTCAAGATCCATAACCTCGTTCCGAAGCGTCTGAGAATACGTTCAATTCAATAAATTTTGGATTAGAAATAAGAGCATTACGTGGAACCATTTAGTTTGATTCCCAGTTTAGATTGAACTGCCGCCATAACGATTGAATAATAAATTTAGCCAATATAATAATCGGAGCGAGTAATCCTAATGGATCGTAGATTGAAGAAGTAATGGATATTATATATTCGCTTGTTTCTATTTGTTTTAATTACATAATATATAAAAAAATTTTTAGACTTGATAATGACTCTATAGCATCGAATAAGTTAATCAAAATCAATAAATAAGGAAAAGAGTACTTAACTTACCACTTGTGTTTTTATAACATAAATTCCTTAACACCATTAAGAATCTAATCATTTCCAAAGTGCTTTGGTTATTGTTTTTAAAAAAATTTAACAAATCATCTAACGTGGGTAATTCATTAATGAACTTTGAGTTCATTTGTAAATTTGCCTCCCATTCCATAATTGTATTGATATCTACTTTAGCTACAAGAATTGGTAATATCAGTGCTTGCCAGGTATCAACGGCTTGCCCCAGCGATTGCAGACATTGAATATTTGTTTGCGCGATGTCAATTAAATTTCTTAACGTTAAATGCGATTCGCGTGTTATTGAAGGAA
>JALBCR010003617.1:0-50000 GCA_030710515.1 Abscondita cerata | reverse complement strand
TTTAGCGAAATAAATTTTGATGTTTATTGCTATAACGTTTAATGCCAACTCAAAATAATGTGTTCATTGTTTAGCGATTAATTACATTTACGCACGCGTATTGAATATACATTATTCTAAATTCAAATTGAAACGTAAAGCACAATTTTTATTATAACGTAGTGAATAAAAATCTGATGTTCTGAAAATGATTACAATACTGCAGCTTAGGAATTATTTCCCGACAACTAACTTTATACGCACGCTGTTTAACATTAGCGTTGCACGTCTTTCCTATTATATGGTCTTTGGTTTATAGTAGGAGAGCTAGTGACATTTTTGAGTGATGATTTAGTTATGGCCTATTTTTTGAGAGACTGTTGTGGAGGGCCTAACTGAGTGCCATCCGTAAGGATTAGCCATGATCGCGGTTCCAAGGGGGTGGCAGAACGCCCTCAATCTGTTAAAAAACGCGCATCTTTTTATTATTTAGTCAAGCCTAAGATTTTTTCCAGTAGTCCTTTGGTAGCCTACAACCATCGATATAACATTGGCAGATCGATTGGACGGTTCTAAGAGGGTGGCAGAACGCCCCCAACATGTCGCGGGAGCAATGAACTTTTTATTATTTAGTTAAGCTTTATATTTTAGTATGTTAATTGTACCAAACATTTCAAGTGTACATAACAATTGGCAGAACAAAATGGCGGTTCTAACTACCTGGCAGAACGACTTGAACATCCCATATGCGTGCCCTTATTTCGTGATCTCGATCGCACAATAATTTGCGTTATAAATGCTTTAAATGTGAATAATAATTTCGTTCATTTATTTAGAATGCTTGTATGAAATACAAACATTCATTTCTTTACCTTTTTTACCTTTGGAGCTGATATTTTAATATTCATACGTTGGAAATGCAACTAGAAAATTGTAAAAAAATTTCATTCGAGAATAACTTTGCAAATAAGAGGATACGAAAAGTTGTCTTGACGTTTTTTATAGGAAATTAAATTCTCTACAAAAAGGGTTTATTAGCTTTTTTGTATCTCGCTTAGTTTCTGCGATATAGTGGAAATAAAAACAAATTATAAATATTTTTTACTTAATTTTTTTACGTATCTCACTTAGTTTTGGAGATATAGTGCAAACAAAAAATTTTAATAATCAGTATCGACTGAGAACCTCAAATTATGATACATGTATATAATTGTAGTGTCATGATTGATTAAAAATTCATCTAGTCCTCAAGTGGACAAGAAAATGTTTTCAAGGCTGTATGTAGAATTATAAGTAGATACCTAAGTCATGGGATCTTACTGCGTCACTACGTCACAATAGACTCATACATAGAGAAACGGACTTTGAACTTTAAGCGACTCATTATACTATTCATCCCAAAATGTTGACCTGCGTTGGGGACGTACTTTGCACTACGCACATACAGTGCTGGCAGTAACGGTACAGTGTAAATGTGAAATCATGGCCTCTCCTTCTCTCTGTGTATTTTGTGATGAAAATACGTCAAAAATATTATTATTTAATACAGAATCACTTGTGAAATGCAGACAAAATTTTTGCATACGGAAAAAATTTAATTTAAAATATTCGGACGTTGTGTTACCATCGAAAATCAACGGAGTGCATGGTTATCACGTAAAGTGCTATAAGAATTTTGTTTCTCTCAATCGGAAGTACTTATGTGATGATAGTTCATTATTTGATCCGTCAGTGTCTACTGAAACCTCCACAACAACTTCTACTGCTCCAAGTTCTACTTCTACTTCTCCAGCACCATTAACAGGAAATACAGAGCCTGCAACAGCGTCATGTTCAGCAATTATATCGATAACCCACGCCAATGACGACATAACGCCGGATATAGCGGGTCCATCAACACAAACACAATCAGGTATTAAAATGGCTATGGCCATTAAAAAATAAAAAATGAAATTTTTTGAAACAAATAAAATGAATGTTTTATTTACAGAAACCGTTGATATAGCGCCTACAATTATCACAACTCCAACGACGACTCTTCAACGACTACAGGTTCTTCCGCATTGTCTTTTTTGTAAAAAACAAAAAAAGGAAATATAAAGGTCGACAACTATCACTACACGCTTCGGATACCAAAACCATTCAGAACATTATCATATCGCATGCAAGAACTTTAAATGACGCTGAGTTATTAGAAGTACTGAATGGTAAAGTGTATGATATTAATCATATAAAATATCATTTATTGTGTAAGAATGATTATGAGCGGCAAGTCAAAGCTATTCTTGATGATCGTGCACCTACAGCTTGGCATGAAATTCGAGATTGCCATCAAGAGGCTTTTCGAGAAGTTTCCACATACATTGATGAAAACGTAATTAAAATGGTCATTGTGTTTTTCTGTCATTCCTGCATATACTTTACAATACCACTCTGCAAAAAGCCTGCGAAAAACACATGAAAACATCTTCAATCCCTGCCACATAGCATGTCGTCACATCAAAAATAGAAGAAACATATTCTCAAGACACTCAGTTTATAACAATACAAAAAAAAGTTAATAGCACCTAAATCGGGAATAGTAATTGATGATGATCTCTTCGCCACGATGGAAAAATCCGATATGATTCAGAAATCAGCGATATTCCTCAGGGAACAGGTGCTGAATATTAAAAAAACACCATTGCCGGAAAACTTGACAATGGATGACATTTTAGAAGGAGAATGTTCTATTCCTAAAGGATTAAATGATTTTTTTCTAACTCTTGTTGGAGGTACACGTGCACGACGTCGGAGCAATGACGATTGCCAAAGAAAGGTCACGTCGTTAAGTTTTGATGCCATAAATGCCATCACTAAAGGACACATCAAAACGTCAAAGCATTTAACGCTTGGAATCGCTTTGAAAAGTACGACCAGCTGTAGGAAAGTTATTGATCTGATAAATCGATTTGGTCACTGCCCTAGTTATCATATTCTTGAAGAGATTGAAACAGAATTAACATTCACATCAACTAATCGAGATGAACTATGCCCTATGGAGATAGTTAAGACTTCGACGTTGAATACGGGCGTGACATGATAATTTTGATCGATATGTTGAAACTAGAACAGGAAAAGATACACTACATGACACTGTATGTATTATTTATCAAGACATCGATTCAAAGCCTTCAAGCGAGCACAGAGCTGATGAATGTTCCACGTCTGGTGGGTACTGATGCTTTATCTGCTTCTATTGCTGCTGCAAGTTCGTCATTATTGGATCAGTCCGTCAGTCTACCAGCTCCATCATCAACGGCAAGTTGTCCGGCGGATCTACCAGCTCCATCATCAACGACAAGTTGTCCGGCGGATCTACTTGAGCATATATCGTCTCGGTCAGCTACCCCAACAGTGTCTAAGCAGAGACGAAGAACGTTCGAAGCTGTCATACCTGATATAGAACCGTATTGCAAAAAGCCGAAAATGAGCAAACTTCTACTACACAATAAGATGAGCGTCTCTACGTTATTCTTGAAAATCTCTCAATAATGAAAACACTTGACCAATCATGGATGTTGAACCACGCCATAAAAACTAATAAGACTCCCATGTGGGTAGGTTACAATAGTTTAATATTCAATGATACCAGCGTACAACAGAAAGTCTTATATCTGCCACCAAACAACAGGTCTCCAACGGAAATATAGGTTGTTCGTGAAACTATGAACCAAAGTCTAAAAATTGGTGAATAATTGAAACAGAAATACGTTGAAGTCACCTATGATTTGGCGATGGCTATGCCAGCCCTGAGAATTCAAAACACAGAACAACCCAGGTTTGACAAATTATTTATTCACATTGGCAGCTTCCACATCATGATGGCAAATATTCATGCAATCGGGACATTCATCCATGAATGTGGGCTTTCGGAAATAATGGTAGATAGCGAATTATTAGCCAGTGTTTCTGTTAGAGGATTTGTCGCCGGAAAACATTTTATTGGTTGTGAACGTTTGCACCCTTTGATGGCTCTTGTACTCCGGATTTTACATTTTTAATCTTTCCTGGAATTTCGCACTTTGGACTCCGCTATTATAGATGAAATTAAAGAACTTTCAAAGGAAAATATTACTGATACTGCCATCACGATGAGTCCTGTCTTGAAAAATATGTTGGGAAAATTTGAGGAATATGAACAGGACACAATTGATGGTCTACATGGCAAAACAGCACAGTACTATGCAATCTACATTAGTCTGATTGATAATTATTTATTATTAACTCGCAGCATAAGAACAGGAGATTTCGAGTTAGTTAAATATATACTACCAAAAATCGCTGATTTATTTTTTGCGCTTAATCAACAGAATTATTCACGTTTTCTCGTATTCTATCACGATGCTTTATGCCGAGTTGATGAGTCTCATCCGGGTTTGGAATCATCTTTGAGAAATGGAAGCTTCGGTAGCAAGCGAACAAATAAGCCATTCTCACGACAACCTATTGACCTCACGATGGAACAAACATACAACGCGGATGCTGCCCGACGCTTATCAGGTGTAGCTAATTTAACAAATTCCATCTCAGCACGTCAACGTTGGTCAAAAAGTCACGGCATACGATCGTCAATAATATCGTATGTCTTCGATAAAGCTGGCTTACATAAAAAGCAGGATGTGACAGCTGAATTAGAGCAGAGTTAAATCAAGTGCAGCATTATACAACGCGACAAATTTCATGAAGCGATAAAATCAAATTTGAATCCATTCAGTGCGGAATTGGACAAAGACTGTCTCTTCAATATCAAGACTGGAAAAGCGGCACCAGACAACGTATCGGATTTTTCACTCAATGTATTGAAAGACGGTAAGGAGTTTCGGGAGAAATTCATTGCTGAATGTTCAGAAAGTTGTGATCGCTTTTACAAGGCAATTAAAAAGAGAAAGATTTTTTAATTTTGCTTCAATCAGTATAAAGAGAAAAGTGACAGTTGGCAATAAAGTTCAAGAAATCTGGATTCAGCGAGATACGTTTGGACGTCTGCTGGCACTCTCGATGAATCCTGAGTTTAAAATCGATCTCGCTAAAGCCTTATTGTATCCTTTAACACCGCTTCCAATGTCACTGTGTCACTTTAATGGCACCATATGCAAAACAAATAAATCATCGTTATTGAACTTATTGGCAGCAGAAGTGGAGAGTGAAGGACCGCCGTATGAAGATGTGGTTTTATTGGACGGCTTTTTTATACTACATCTGATGAAAGACGTGCCAAAATTATATGGAAGTATCGCTAAGAAAATAATACAGATAATTACCAGATACAAAGCTCAACGAATCGACGTACTTTTCGATAGATATTTCCATCCCTCTATCAAAGATTACGAGCATGATTTGCGCCAAGCACGTTCGAGTAATTACGCTATCACAGGACCAGACCAAGCTCGGCCTACTGATTTCATGAAGGAACTGCAAAATAAAAATTTTAAAGAAGCCCTCATTCAATTTTTAGTACAACATTGGGCCAGTGATGAATTCGCCATCTACATCGGAAATAAAACTGTCAATATCAATTACGATTTCTGTTACAACTTTAGGACTGAAAATAGTAAGGTTTTGCGCACAGTGAATTACCAACTTTCATGTCAACATCATGAAGAAGCAGACACAAAAATTATATACCATGTGTCAACAATTAATGACTCTAGTAATATATTAATCCGATGTTCTGATACCGATGTGTTGGTTATTTTGTTGGGCAATATGGTGAATTTTCAACAATCTCATAAAATATGAATGGAGGTGGGTGTAGGTAATTCTCAGAGATACCTGAATATAACAAGTTGGGAACTTCACTATCAAGAGCTTTGCCTGGCTTCCACGCCTTCACCGGGTGTGATTACAATCCATCATTTTTCCGTAAAGGAAAAAATAAACCATTCAAGTTGTTGAAGGCATTTGAAGATTACCAAAGAGCATTTGGAGATCTAGGTAATAAAAATGTCGATGCGTCTGCAGTGTTTCCCATCATAGAAGAGTTTGTCTGTCGAATGTACAGTGTAAAACATGTAGATACGGTCGATGAAGCGCGGTTGGAGTTATTTAATCAAACTTACAAGGCAGAAAGTACTGAAGACGCCTTTGCCAGAAAGATTCGTAATTTCGATGCATCGAACTTACCACCATGCTCGTCTGAACTACACCAACAATTACTAAGGAGTTTGTACATCGCTAATGTTTGGCTTAATGCAAATTTGCAGCAGCCAACTGAAAAATTACCGGAAAACCATGGCTGGTATATTAATGACAAAAAATACGAGTTCCTCTGGTTCCAAGGGGACCAATTGCCTCAATTCGTTGGTGATATACTCACGAATACTTGAGTACAACCAGCAAAGATGACGACGGTGATTCTGAATCAGGTATATAGATTTAGTAGCAAATATGAGAGTAATATTGAATTATTCATATTAATTTGTTTAACTTTTATAGACATGGACTCCAGAGCATCAAGTGATCTGGATTCAGCAGACGAAGAGGAAAACGATTCTGATGGGCTCGAAGAAGAATATTAAATGTTTTCACATATATTTTTTTATGTATTAAAATTACTTCACGTCTACTAAATAAAAATTTTGAAAATTAATTTTCTTTTAGAAAAAATGTATTAAAGTTATTCTTTTAATTCACATACCATGATTCTTTCAAAAATTTTTTTTCCATTGCTAACATTAATTTTGATGTTTCTTGAAATATATTTTACTAATTTCATGTATTCCTTGAAACATTTTGGAGATATTCAAATAAAATGTCCAATATATATTTTATAATATTCTTATCCATGTGGAACATGAAATTTTAAAATAAATACGATTTTTTAACAAATTTTTCGTATTTTTTTTCTTGGCAATTGTATTTTAATCAATCATGACACTACAATTATATACATGTATCATAATTTGAGGTTCTCAGTCGATACTGATTATAAAATTTTGTTTGTTTGCACTATATCTTCAAAACTAAGTGAGATACGTAAAAAAATTAAGTAAAACATATTTATAATTTTTTTTATTTCCACTATATACTAACTAAGCGAGATACGAAAAAGCTAATAAACCCTTTTTGTAGAGAATTTAATTTCCTATAAAAAACGTCTAGACAACTTTTTCGTATCCCTCTTATTTGCAAAGTTATTCTCGAATGAAAAATTTTTTTACAATTTTCTAGTTGCATTTCCAACGTATGAATATTAAAATATCAGCTCCAAAGGTAAAAAAGGTAAAGAAATGAATGTTTGTATTTCATACAAGCATTTTAAATAAATGAACAAAATTATTATTCACATTTAAAGCATTTATAACGCAAATTATTGTGCGATCGAGATCACGAAATAAGGGCGCGCATATGGGATGTTCAAGTCGTTCTGCCAGGTAGTTAGAACCGACATTTTGTTCTGCCAATTGTTATGTACACTTGAAATGTTTGGTAAGCAATTAACATACTAAAATACAAAGCTTAACTAAATAATAAAAAGTTCATTGCTCTGCGACATGTTGGGGGCGTTCTGCCACCCTCTTAGAACCGTCCAATCGATCTGCCAATGTTATATCGATGGTTGTAGGCTACAAAGGACTACTGGAAAAAATCTTAGGCTTAACTAAATAATAAAAAGATGCGTTTTTTAACAGATTGAGTGCGTTTTGCCACCCCTTGGAACAGCGAATGGCACTCAGTTAGGCCCTTCACAACAGTCTCTCAAAAATAGGCATTAACTAAATCATCACTCAAAATGTCACTAGCTCTTATACTATTAGGTTTAGAGAATAGTATATACGGAATGAGAATAAAATAATGAAACCAGAAACAACAAAACAATTGGGTGTTTTCCATTGTTTTATATTTATTAAATTTGTACATTTTCGTATTCTAATCATAATGATATAGCTTATAAGTGGTACTAGAAAGTATTTGTACCCAAAACGCTTCTTGAAGTTCAAGTAATTTATATTTAGCGGAACGTAACGCCATTGACTGTGGCGTCAAAGGGCATACGTGGACAGATGTACGCCAGATTGTTTCTCTAATTCAGTATTCATAGAGCCAACCTCTTACAAGGGACTATCAACTACAGGTACAAAAAAACTGTCTTCAAACGAGCTATGACTTGTCTAGTGGCAATCACACGAACAGCATGACTGCGACAGATTTGTTTTAAGCGGGAAAATTGTTTTTGAATCTAAGAGTAATTTACCCACAAATTTCAATTTAATAATTTTTGAAAAAAAGTGTAACACCCAACAGCTTTCAAATACATCGAGATATTTTACTTTTTGAAATTAATATAAGTAAAAATGACATAAGTTGAGGCGGTACTACAGATTTTCATCAATAATAATGCAACAATTTAAAAGTTAAAAATGAACATGGCAAGACTAAAAAAATCCTACTTCCACGTGTATAATTGACAAAAACCTTTTTATTCGCCTACTATACTTTTTTAATTTACCTGTTAATCCGATGACAACTACCTATCTAAATTGTTAACTAAATGACCTGTAAATGTAATAGTAATCACGTCATTTCTAGAACAATTATTTTGATGATCAGTTATTATACCATATCAAAATTGAAACGTTACAGTACATATTTGAATGTAAACACTTTATCATTATCGTTCTTACATATTTTGTCAAACATTTCTAATTACTCACATAAAATTCCAACTATTCCTAATGCGTATTAAATTATTATTAGTGCCATGCATCTATTTTTTTGTTTAGTTTATTAATAAGAGAGCAACGGTCGGTTCAACAACTTATTTTACTCATAAAAATGGATATCTTCCAGCTATTAGTAAAACCTTCGTTAATTTTGTTCTTTCTATGGGTGCTAAAAGAAAATATTTCAGAGATACGAGTAAGTTTCTTTTAATTTTTTTTATTTGGTTTATTTAAACTCATTTCGTTTTTAGAAAAACTCGTCCGACAAATTGGTTATAGTCAAGTTCCTTCTTTGGATTCCGATTTTGTTTGCGGTTTGCATTATAGTCGCTATAATGGTACCACTCGGTAGAATCTACCAGACAATTGCGGCTGTTATTTTAAAAATTAAACTTGGTGAAGAATACTGTGATATTATAAAAGGGTCGAATAATCTTATGACAGCAGATAAGTGGACACATTCCTTGATAAAAACTGTAGTAATTGTAGAATACAACAAAACGCTAGCAAAAAAAGACTTTATGGATTACACTCTAGAAATTTTAGAAAAACGACGGTCAGAAAACAAAATTCACAAAAAGTTTTTTGCTACGTTATACAGTTTCATGGGAGTTCTGTTCTATAAAAATATTAAGATTAGCATGAGCGATATTCTTCGACCATTACCGATCACTAAGAATTTAGATAAAGAAGAATTCATAAACTTGTTGAAGGGTTGCTTTTACGAAACGTTGCCTTTAAATGGCACTGCTTTGTGGGATGTTTACGTAGGAACACAACCTATTAAAAATTGGAAAATAAATAATAATAATAATACCGATGTTGAATATTATCCTCTATTATTTCGCACACACCATGTTGTAGCCGATGGAACGAGTTTGGTAAAAACTTTCAATTTATTGTTTCAAGGAGAAAAAAATTCGGAAATGGAATGTGTTAATAATTTTGAACCGACTAAAACAACTGTACAAAAAATTGTTGCAAATGCTCATGCTTGTTTTAGAATGTGCGTAATATTTTTAAGTTCCGTTTATTTATTTTTATTGCATAAAGGGAATGACTCTAACTATCTTCATGGAAAGCCTTTTCAATGTGAAGATGTAATGCAGAGCGGCGTTGATCAAGAGGGAATTTATTTTCAAAAAGTGAAGAAAATCAAAAAGATGTGTCCTGAAGTCTCATTTCCTCAAATTTTAATAGCTGCATGCAGTGCCAGTCTTTTTGAATTCTACCAAAAGGTGAGTAATTAATTTTATTCTTTTTTATCGTATTTTTGTTTAAAATATGGTTTTTATCATCATATTAATATTTTATTATTATTAATGGTTAAAAAACCGCAAACATTCAGTAAGACAATTTCACTCATTATGTTAAAAATGTGTATAATTAGACAACTAATTAACTCTAACTTTCAAGTTTATTAATAATACAACTCATTTTCAATCAATGTTAATGAGTTATTCAAACAAATATTGTATACTTATTCGTATTTTATCAATAAATAAATTATCTACTGAAACAACACCAAACATCTTTTAACATTAGCAATTAAAATATAGCCAAAAAACACTTTTAATTTTAATTATTTCAGAGTCAAAATTTTTTTGTTTCATATTTTTTGTAATTCACGTGATAGATCTCGGTAATTATGTATATGTAGTAATATGTTAAGTGATCGTAATGTTACCAATAATTTTGAGTGAATCTTTCACGAGCACCTGGCACGACTCGAACATTTACTCAAAATTATCGGTAACATTACGATCACGAAACACAGGTTGCTAGAGAATTTAATGAATGTAGATTTCAAAAAAATCAAGTGTGAGCCTTACCAAAAATATATAGTTTTGACAAAAATAAATTAAAAATTACGTATTAAATTATTGAACTTTCAATTTTTGGCATCGATAATTTGATCGAGACGCTAAATATCGATAATTTAGTGTCTCGCCCAAATTATCGCGTAATTTGTCTGTGATTGGTTGCTATCTGTAAAATAGAAATTTGTCATTGGCTCAAATATTATGAGAGAAATTTTCAAAGTAATTTCTATGCATATTTTGGGAATAAATAATTAATAGTATTAGTATATTACACTACTAGGAGTAGAAGGCATTTATTTTTGTGTTAAGCTCAGAAGTTTGCTGATGCTGAGGCGTTAACCGAAACAGTGCAATCTGAGCGAATATACAGGTTATAGAGTTAGAATATAGAGTTTTCAAATTACATCAGTAGTGGTTTTCGAGTACGTTTAGTTCAAATATAATAATACCATGGATGTACACTTACGGCTATACCGGAAGTAGTAAACTTAAAATTAACCATTATTGAAATATATAGGTACATATTTTAAAAATTTTATTTAAATACCGAGTTCTCCAAAAATATAACAATATTTCCATTATATATGAAATTACTGAACTGAAACTTTAATCAATACATTTGTTGTAAACTTAGAAGTCAACATGCCGAACTAAAATCATTTATAAGTTGCTTATTTTAAATACAACACTCTGTATTTTATGATGTTTTCTGAAGCATTTTCAACGCAAATTCGTTTGGTTTTTAGAAATATTTAGTACTCATTTGTAGGCTGGTTAGCTGTTATGGCTTTTTAATTTACGTACATACCTATTGTCAAAAAACATTGTCAAAAAACAATAGGTATATAAATAAACAAGCCATTGCAGGCAACTGGTCTACTTAATTTAACTTATGCAGTAAAACAATAATTACACAAATACTAAATATTCTTAAAACGGTATTTTTGCTATAATAACAATTTAGAAAACATCATAAAATGTAGGCTGTTTTGTTTAGAATAAGCAACATATAAATGATTTAAATTAAACATGTTCGCTTCTGAGTTTAGAACACCCTGTAAGAGTCATTGATAAAGTTATCGTCAAGAATTAATTTGCAAAGTCTTGTTGTCTACTAGTTACAGTTTTAACCCAGTAACTTTATTCATAATAGAAATATTGCTATTGTTTGAGAACTCAGTAAAATTATAAAAATATTTCAAAAATATCTATTTAATATTAGGTATACCATATAGTACAAAAATTTCATCTAAAATTTACGCAGAATTTTAAAATTAAATAAAAAATACTAAGTTCCATTTAAAATAAGCAAAATTGACTCCACTTTCGACAGAGCCGGAAGTACCTCATTTATGACATTTAAACTTAACGTTCTTAAAAATCACTACTGGTGTAGTTTCGAAACATTTCCATAACTTCTAATCAAAACCCTTTGTGTTATATCCTGTATACTATTTTTCTTCAAGGTTACAAAATATGATTTTTAAAATTATTTCAGTTGTCAAAATATATTATGTACTGAAATCAATAATGCTATAGGTACTCAAAGTAAATAACTTTATAACTAACATTATTGTATTAGTATTATAATGAGATTGCATTATTGTACTATAAAATAATAGATATATTCTATTATTCTACATTTGAAGAAAAAGAAGTTTGTAATTTCACTTTTTATTGTAAACAAAGTTTACCATTTATTCTTATATGTATAGAAAAATCACCTAAAGACATCATCTTCAAAGAGTTCCAGCTCCGAAACCAAAGGTAAACATTATATGTTTATGTGAACTTTCACCCTAAGTGTTATGTTTGCCCTTAAAACTGTAACACGTATTCAATAACACCCTGTATAGGTTAGTAATCATTTTCATTGATTTGGATACCAACTAAAACCAAAAATGGAGACCAACATAACTATAATTATCTTATAATACCCTACAAAATTTCAAGATTAAAATAACCAGATTATGTTATCTATCAAAAATTTCAATTGATTTTTTATTGATCTCTTGATTCATCAACTACCTTATATATACATTATTTTTTCTTTCTCTAACAGTATTTAGTTTTGCAGATCTATATTACAAAGTAAATCTTCATTATAGTCGCCGATGAAAAACTGTTTTATTGCTTTACTACTGATATAACGTCAGTTATAATTAATATCTGTTTGATATTAATGGGGTATCAGAAAATGTCAAACTCGTAACATCCACGGATGGCGTTAGTATCGCATTATAGTTCCTAAATTAATAAATTTTTAAAAAAGTCTAGACATCCACCAGTATCGGTAATTTTGTAATTTCTCTAACAGAAGGCGCTGTCTTCAATAAGGTGTTTTACACATTTACATGTGGCGGTGTTGCAAGTTATACACGCGGATATGCGAAGTACAATTCAGCTATTAGTTACATACTTATTATCAACCCCCGAATAAATCTTGAAAATGGGGAATGAACATGAGCACTCAAACTTGTCTTTGTGTTTATCTTCTATGATTTATAAGTCGAAATTATACATTTGTGGCAAGGCTGCACATTAACTATCGCATCGGTATTAGTTACACATTTGTTGCGCCATCTTTGCCAATATTACTGAACTTCAATTAATAAATGTTAACAGAAAAGTTTATTGTTAATACAAACGAAACATTTGAGAGAAGTCATATTCAAGGATTCGAAACATTGGAACTTACCACGGGTTATCTTATGTTTTAGTGGTTATCCGTAATGATAAATTTTGAATTGTTATTGTTTTTCAATTGTTGATAAATCAGTAATTATATACATTTGATAAATCAAAAAATGGGATTACCTTTTTGAAACCTTCTACTTCAATTACTGTTTACCGTTCTGACTGTAACTAAGCTTGTTTTGAAAATTAATTGATTTTAGTAGGTCCATGTTTTTTCCAAACTATTTAAATGCCCCTCTTAAAACCATGAAACAGCATTTTTTATGGCAAAAGCATCAACTGTGTACATATTAAACCTGAATTTAATTTGACGTTAATACTGACATCATACTTCTCTACAAAGAATGCTCAACTAACACCTCTTCCTTTTTTTTAGTTCCATCTGTATGTGCATACAATTTCTACAAGCATATTGGTAAAATTTTAGTATATGTTGTAAACCGGTACATCACAAATCTGCGTATCATTACTGCAGTTTAGTTAATGAAGGAAATATATGGTAACTTCAAAATTGAAAATATGTTGTTTGGTGTTTCTATATTTTTTTCAACCAAAAGTGGAACACTTGCTCTGCTATGTGCTTATTGTAAATCTTAAGTCTAGCATTTGTTTCGAACCAAAACAGTTGGGTCTAATATTTAAAGCGCTTCAGCGGTTGGAAAGATTTCATTGCACCAATACATACATTTGTGGATCTAGTTTGTATTTGTTGCAGTTTAAAATTTGTGGTAGATGTCGAACAATGAAGGTAGCACCGAGCTTCAAATATAATTGCTTTAAAACACAAAACACATTTGTTGCCAGAACTCCTCTTGACTCTTTTTAATGATGCTTCAAATTGATGCCTTTTTCCAATATTTGACATAATAATTATAATAATTTTATTTCCAACAAATATACATATTGCGCTGAAAGAGTTATTTTAAATAATAAAAAATTTTGAATTGAGAATTAATCAATATTGAATTTATAATAAATCTTCTATTCAAATCAAACGTAAATTTAAAGTAAAAGATGTTTAAAGACCGGGTGTTTAAAGTGTCGAATTCGTGGGATATAAAAGGTATTTTTTTGAAGTGACAAAGACGCAAGTTTGCAAAATTAAATAAAGTACAGATTTAGTTTGGCGTCTAGCAGACGTGGAAATATTAAATATCAGTGCAGGTGTTACGTGAAAATGAACCAAAGTTTATGGATCAAGCATTAATTTAAGTGTAGAGAAATATGCCAGAGTCAAATTATCATCATCATTTAAATAAAACCAATTGGAATTAATCGGTCATCAAAATTGAAATTATAATGTAACGAATAAATTTAAAGTGCGTGAAAGTTAATCAAATGTGAAAATTTAAAGATGGTTTAAAACAGTGAACAATTGTTGAATTAACGTGACCGAAATAAATTTTGAAATAAATTTGTTATTTTATAAAACAATAATTTTTAAATTTAAACAATTACGATCTTTTGCAATATGTATGTCTTTTAGGGAAACGTCAATATAACATAATAATTAGTTTGTCCAAAAACTCCTTAATATTCTAAGTTTAAATATTATCCCTTTTCAATTAACGGGCCTTCTGTGGTGGTCTACTACGAACCATCCGTATGTTTGTTTCAAGCTTACGGTTTTTCAATTATATTACAAATAGCAATCAGTATACTGGTTTGATTTTCTAAATTTAGAAATTTTGCTATCCGTCTTGGGATTTAGTCGATGGTATAAATATGAGAAATACATTTTCATTTTATATCAACAAAACATTGCGCAATACTTTTCGAGGCACACATAATTATTTTCTATATAACAAGATGCTGCGGTAACTAGTGTCGATCATGCTAACGCAGCATGTTTGAAAAGTAATCTATTTCAGATGAATATCCTCGTAAGGACTTCTTCAGGTAGTTTTGATTAGTCGACGTTTTGCCCAGTCTTATATGAGGCTTATCAAGGCTTCGACTGTCTAATTTTATGAAGCCTTTGATAAAGCTTACATATCACTGAGCAAAACGTCGACCAATTAAAACCAGGGTAGTGGTTTTTCATTTTATCCTTCCATTTCACGGAATCCTTACAAGGATATTCATCTGTAAATAGAATTTGGAAGATTTATTAAATTTAACTCGATTGTAATCTATCTCCACAAATGCAAACTAGTCGACATATATGTAAGCAGTTACCTACTCGATTCTTCAATTATTTCTTGCCAATTAAACATTAAGCCAATGCTGACAATTAAAACCAAGACCCTTTGACCTTTAGGTTTCCATGCATTTTAAATGGAGGCATTGGAGTAATTCTCAGCTTTGGGTTTTTTTTTTTTTTTTTTTTTTTTTTTGGAGAGAAGTGTATTGACCGGGTGGTTAATCAATCAATTTAAACTTATTAATTTATAATTTATTTTCACTAATTTATTCATTTTAAGTACGTTATTAGTTGTATTAACTTTCCACAAAGATTACAAAATATAACATTTAATTTGTTATCAATAATTTTTTCTTTTTTTTTAATATCACGCTTTTACTTTCTTCATTCTACTGTCCATTTATTATCATATATCAGTACACTCCCACAATCAAATTTGAAACCAGAATGTCAGTAATATCTCTTTAAATATTAAATTGGAAGTATAAATTATATTAAGCTTGTTCTACTTTTTAACTAACGTGTAATGCTGATAACTCTATTTTATTTTTAGTACAGCGATGAATGTCCTGAGCATATAACAATGGCGCTTCCAATAGTTAGAGACGTCGTGCAAATACGAAAATTGCTATCAGGACAAGTCAACTCTAACGATGCCACGGCAACAAACCAATTTACGTTTCTACAACTAAAATTACCAATAGATTTATCAAAGAATAAACACTTTGATAAATACTCTCCAGAAACTAGTAGAGTCCAGATAGTTGGAAAAGTTATGGACGAGTTGAAAAACTCAATGGAACCTCAAGTAAGTACTGTGTGGTATTGTCGACATTGAATAAACTCAATTTAAATATTATGCTTTCAGGTCAGTCACATTCTCGTAGAAATAATTTTAGGATCGTTGCCTGTATGGTTTTCAAAAAAATTTGGGCGTAACATAAATAATACGGTTGTCGGAACTTTCTTGCCTGGACCGCCCATACTAAAATACAGTAAAGGTATATACGAAATTGCGGACTGCTTATTTTGGACTCCTCACATATGTCAATTAGGTAATGTCATCAAGAGCAACGTTCAGATGTAATGATTTTTTTATAGGTGTTGGCATAACAACCATAACCTACGGAAATCGATTAGCAATTGGAGTTACCAGCGATAGTCAACTTATGGAACAATTTCAAGTTGACGAGATTGTTAGTAACATGTACAAACATATTGACTTGCTGGAAGAAGAAACTGGCCGCCTTTTTAAGCAAAACTGAAATTTTAATATTATATGCTACACTATCTAACTAAAATACTTTTTAAAGAAATTTATGAAATATGTTGTTTTAGTTTCTGTTGTTTCAATATCATATTTTAATTCGATAATTAGGTGCATGTCATTGACACTTCGTCTTAGCCTATGGTTTTAGTTATATGGTTTTGACAAAGATGATTGATACGGATAAAAGTATAAAAAAACATTAACGGACCCATAGATAGTACCTAAATCCATAACTACAATCTTTTCAATATAGTGGTGAATAGGTCTTTATGCAGAAGGCGCTCCAAGCCATCCGCTATTTGTCAATTGGGCATGAATTTAAAATTCATATACTAGTAGTAGACAATAATATCAGAAATACATCATCTCCCCGGAATGTATAACGTCCAATAGATACAAGCAGTAGATTCTCTATACGTGTTAGTGTGTCCTTCAGTCACCGATAAATGGCGTTATGCGTTAGCTTCCCCGGTTTCGTCATTGATTGAATATCGCGAAATAATGTTACCACATAAGCAATAAAGCAACAAATGGTTTTTAGTCATCTATACATTAAGTTGAATGTGTCGCAGTTGGTGGCTGGCCTGAAGAATGGTAATAGCATAGGCGTCGGCGACTTCTACCTTTTCTACAGCTATATCTTCGCCGCCCTACTTTATTTTTATCTTTTCAGACAACACTTTTATTCCTTTTTTCTTTCGCAAAATCTACAACCCTTTACACCTCTCATCCTTCCGACCATCTTTTTACTTTTTCTCGTTTTCTTACGGTTCTCGCACGCGCTTTCCCCCTTTTTTTTAACCTGTCCCCCTTTCATTACAACCTTAAACCTTAAGCTTCATACACCGTGAATCACAAAATAATTTACATGGTGTGTACCGTTACAATATTCGAGAGCTAATTTGTATTTATTAAGGTTGTTACAAAAAAACAGATAAAGAAAATTGGAATTTTGTTATAATAGACAATACAGCTATTTAAGTAGCTAACAGCTATAAATTATTAATTCGAAAACAGCGTCGGCTTATTTCTTGTATGTCGCATACTGGTAGCATTTATTGATTTAATGTGCATGTAATGCTTACTATTAAGACACGAGCAACGTTATTAGGAAATGAGCCGAGTGAAAGTTTAAAAGTACTACACGTTAACTATACTAACAAATTTAAACCTTAAGACCAAAAATTTCATGCATATGGTAAATTTTCCGATAGTAATCATAAGAAGTGTTGTACGATTCATACTTTACTGAATAGTGAATTCAAGTATCATTATACAGAGTGGCCCACTGAAAAATGTTGTTTTAATCACTTAACATCAATTTTGTGAATAACGCTTAAACACTTCAATTTTAGTATGAAGGGGAATATCTGAATGGATTATAACTATTTGCATAAGTTCAACCCTAAGGTCAGGGTAAGTTTGATTACAAATAGTAATAATCCATTCACATATTTCCCTTCATACTAAAATTGACATGATTGAGCGTTTTTCGCAAAATTGATGTTAAATGGTTAAAACTTGAGTTCACAATTTTCAGTGGGCCACTCTCTATGTATTTATTTCACATTATATTCCCAGTTATAGAGTATAATAGTAAACTTTATAAAATCAATAATACTGAAACTCAATAAAGAATGTTGATTATAAGCATTAAGTCTCGCTTTAAGTTGACAATTTATGTGTTTACACCACCAAATTGTTTATTCTTAATAATGTAATTGGAAAGTGAAATAGGAGAGAAAGAAATAAGGTTTCAAACAATTCGTTCCATAACTTTTACAAAATATCAAAAAGTAGTGTTTAAAGTTACATAAAAATCTCTAAATAGCGGTCACTAAAATTTGCTGCAAAACTGACCGGTATATGGAGGTGGTTGTTATTGGGAGGAAAAAATTATTTCTGTGCGTTGTTTATTAAAATCTTTTAAGTATGAAACATAATACGGTTCGCTATAGGATACTATACTGGGTTATCCAAAAGTTTGGAAACCCGCTTATATCTTGAAAATCGCGAGGATTAGCGGTATGAAACTTTGGGGAAGTATGTATGACATACTTCCGGACATTTTTATTCTTTATAAAATTTTGATACGATGCTCCAATTACGAGTAATTGATATCTGATTCTGATTTTCAAATGGCACCATACTAGTTGATTGACATTTTTAGATTCTACATGAAATTCTGTATGCAACGGTGAACATAAAATTATTTAATATGATAAATGTTATTAAAAATATGATATAAAAAGTTTAGTTTGACCGTCAACATTATTGCTTGTGGGCGGGCACCTGTGTCTGTAAGTACTTGTTTGGGGAAAACAATAACCAATAAGAGCTTTTGTGTGTTGAATAGAATACTTAACCCTTTCTTAGCAGTGCAGTGGCGTATCTTTTATTTCTTTTATTTATTTTTTTACTGATAGGTATACAATTTTTACAAAAAATAACGTTATACAAATTTTGTTTGTTATTTTAATGAGAACACTTTACTGGTAATTAAACATTTACATTTGAAAGTGGATAGGTATTTTTTAAGGTGCTATAGATAATAGAAGAAATGCAAAAGTTGTATAATTACCTAGTAGGTAATATATTATTGTTAATTTGGTTAAATCTTTGGAATTTGTTTTCTTTTTTAATCAATTCATCATAGGCTCATTAACGGTTTTCTTTACCTTTGTCTCTAATAGCACTTCTTTATTTGGGAATAATAAGTATGTTAGTCAATTTCTAGATTCAGTGGCTGGCAATGGGGTGTGGTGTTTGGGGGTAGAAAAACAATGTTCACATTTTCAAGAGTCACTTTAGGATGAGATGTGGCATTATCCATAAATAATAAAACTTTTCTATTTTCTTTTTCATTTTTTATCAAATTTTTAGCCAGGAAGTCATAATCTCTACCGTCATCTAAGCTTTTTATTAGATACCCGTTCTAAGGGCAATTTGTTGATATGAGAGCCTTTAAAGCATCTTCGGTGTTTACTTTTTCTAATGATTAACGGATTTTCCTTATCACCTTCCATATTTGTACAAAATAAAATTGTCAATCTTTGTTTTGCAGTTTTTTACCACTACATTAATCGTTTTTTAAAGAGAACGTTTTGTTTGGCATCGCAAGGTAAAAAAGTCCGGTCTAGTCAGCATTGTACACATTTTTGGGTAAATACTCCTTCAATATTACTGACAGCTTTGCTTTCCAAGCTTTAACAGTGTCCAGGTTAATATCAGCTTACGCCCCGAAAATTGTTTTAAAGGTTATGTTATGTCTTTGACAAAATTTCTCAAGCCATCCATTTGAAGCTTAAAAATCCGTCATTTTTAAATGCTTTTTCTTTTATTAAACGTCCAGATATAGTAATATTTTTATTCCTAGCTTTACAAAACCAATTGTAAACTACTCGGTCAATTTCTAAACCTTCAGTTCTAGGAAATATTCTCTTCTGCTCTGTATTGGAACCTTCTCCAAATAGCTTTTTAAATCACATTTGTTTTTAAAATATCATTAACTTGTGTTCATCCAACACTAAATTTTTCAGCACTGGTATTGAACTTTTCACTTTTCACAATTATACCAATTTTCTCTTTAAAAGACAAACGTTTTCTTTTTAGCGACATTGTAATTTTTCTGTACGTAGAATTACATATATTTTTCCAAGAAAGTTTACAAATAAGTGACCGTGGTCTTTATCGAGAGGTGGTCACTATTAGGAGGGTCATTAATATGAATATTTCCGTATAATTGGTTTTTAACTTGGAAAACTTGGCAAGTTTTAAAGGTGGCTGTTTTTAAGAGGTCTCCGAAAATAGAGGTTTTACTGTAATACGAAGAAAAAAAAATCCGCAAAACGCTATCAGAGAAGCGAAAGACGAATACGTCCCACGGTTTACTGTCTATAATTTCAATCAATAATTTCACATGATAAATCAACGTTCAATAATAGTAAGGACAAACCGCTTCTATCGATAAACGTCATTCAAAAAAACAATGTCTGTTCTGCAAATCTTAAAAATAAAATCAAAAATTCCCAGTGGCGTACGCCGAAACAGGAAATTAAACCTAAACAAAAATGAATCGTTACGACGTATGTTTGTCTAAATCAAAACGAAAGAAAATTGGATAGTTTTCCGTCTTTAGTACCTTTTTTAAGTACAAGTCAGTTGTAGTCCTTTGATGACACAATTTTTTTGTTCTTGAAGACGAGGTTTATGGCCAATTGCTTCCTCATATATTCCCACTCTTTTATTACATATACTTTTTTCTATTTTTAGACCGACCTTTAATTTTTAACAATTATAAGTATTTAAATTAAATTATGTGGGTATTTAAGAGTATAAATCGGTCAGGCAATCTAATCACAGGAATACTGATTAGGAAACATCCTGTAATAATTGATTGAATTCTCAACAAATTATTTAGACCAGCATTAATTTCAGAAGAAAATGGACATTGTTTTATCTGCAGTAATTTTTCAGTTAAGTTTATTTCTATTGTGGGCCATTAAAGAAAACATTGCAGAGATACATGTAAGCAAGTTTTACTACTGTATTTATAGGGTAATTGCACCAGTAATAAATATCCAAAAAATTTTTTGATTTTCAAGTTGTTTACTGAAAAAAGATAAAAATATAAATAACAATACCGCAACAAAAGTAGGTACATTCTGTAATTTATTTATTTTTAAACAAAAATTTAAAAATTTGGAGTCTAAAGGGTCGTTTATATCCCCTTAAATTAAATTAACGTACGTATCATTAAGAATTAGTAAATGTTTAACATCGTTCTCTAACACTTACGTTTCATTCAAGTATACATATACAGATAAGTGACCTAGCATACGTGATTGTTGGGTGAACTTCAACTTAAGAAGGTACTAAATAATTGGTACGTTGATGTAAGTATGATATTTTCTTGTTTGTAAAATAATGAAAAATAGAAACGTTACATGTTTGATACAACCAACGCCATTGACTGCAGATCTTACACAGCTGGTAAGATGACTAGTTTTATCTTGTAACAAACAACAGCGACCCAATAAAGACAACGTCATAAGGTGTAAAACATTTTATAACCAGCAGATGGTGCTTCACAATCAAAGTAAAACAATTGAGAAATTTATTGAATTCTAGAACTTCGTAAAAAATTAGACCGGATAAAAAATAAAGTTTTTACAATCTGGTAATAGTGGTGAATATTGTAACGAAAAATTAAAAGCAGTTCTTAAAAACTTCGGCATTCAACGCCATTTTACTGTTCTACATATTTCCTAGCAAAACAGGTTGCTGAACTTCGCCATCGAACGTTAGTTGAATTCGCAAGGTGCTTCCTTATTAATTTGAGATTACCTCTATCACTCTGGACAGAGACTATTACTAACAGCAGATATTTAACAAAAACTCTTCGAGGAAGAGTCACCCCATATAAAAAGTGGAAGGGCACACCGCCAAATGTTTCACACTTTCATTCATTTGGTGAGAAAGTTTATGTGTTTGATAAAATTCCAAATAAGGAGAAGTTTAAACTAAGGGGTACACAATCATAAGCGAACCCCATATGGATTCCGAAGCGGACAGATCTAAAATTCTCAAAGGAATTAAAATCAAACTCTACTTTGCAAAACATCAAAATCGAATAAGTGAGCCTGTTTCGAATGACGAAATTGTTGATTATGGGAAAGAAGACTGCCAATTCAAGAGATAAAAGAAATTGGCTCACCAGAAACCCCTAATTTTTTTAAAAATTTAAATGACAGAATCATATTTCTATAGAAAACGTTATCAACAACGTAGTCAGTCCAGCAAAGCCAGGACTTAGAAGATCCAAAAACCTACGAACCGGAAAGAAAAAGGTTGACCCATAATTGAATATAAATCGTCGTTACGATGGAACAAAATTAATCAAATTAATTGATTCTAGATCCGAAGACCAAAATGTTCATGACTTTCTAAGCAGAAATGGTAGAGAGGCAATATAGTCGGAGCGGGAATGTTTGGCATTGAACAATATCTGGACATCAGTCGACAGACCAACGAACACAAAAGTTATTGACACTCCCATGAGCCCAGATGGAAAACGATTACGACGAAAAGCTAGACTGGTTGTATGTGGTTTTGCTCAACGTCCAGGAGTTATCTTCACCAAAACCTTTTTACCGGTCGCTCGAATTCAATCATATTTTCTTCTAATAACATTATCAGTAAATCTCGGGCTACACGTTGACACTATTAGTAAATCTCGAGCTACACGTCACATAATTGGACAACACAACAGCTACTTTAACAGAGACGTGAGGTACTGTAGTTTTCACCGAACAACCTAAACTTCTACATAAGGAGCCAATAAAAATGCACCAAATTAAATGATATAACTGCAATAAAAGCAAGAATCATGATTTGGGATTTAGACCATGAAGGCAAAGTATGCAAAATTCAAAAGTCCATTTACGTTTCCGCCAAGCAAAACACGCTAAATTGAACAAAGTTTTGATTTCAACAAAACTAACTCCAGACTTAATCAGACGTCGTATCGAAAAAGTAATTTTTGATTTGATATACGTCGACGACATTTTAATAATCTAGAATGACTCTGAACGGAATTGGAGAAATGTTCTTTTCAAATTTTTAAGTAAAAATACTTTGAGGTACAGCAGCCAAAGAGAAAATTTGGTATGTCAGACTACAAGACTGCCAATACATCTACGAAAATTGGCATCAAATTGGTGCATCCAACCACCACTGAAAACACTCGATATCCATATCGAGAACTCATTGGAGGTCTGATGAACATTACTCATTTGCATATTGCTTACTCGGTCAACGTATTGCGTCAGTTTCCAACAATTTCGATTAAGAGCATGGGCATACTACTAAACGGATTTTTCGATACCTTCGAAGAACGATCTATCTGAAATTAGTGTAATGGGATCATAAGTGTTTTTACATATTCAGGCACAGCTGATGACGCGTTGTCAAACAACAAATAATTGCTTCATCCTCAACAGAGACAAAATATGTGATCCTGAAGCAACAAAAGAAGTTTGCCACCTATCCAATTTACACCCTACAACAATAAGTAAGTATGAAAAATAATGAATTTTCAAATATTAAATTCACATCAATATTAATCAAATTTAAATCATGATATAAATTGTTTGTAAGAAAGGTGAACAGTTCGCTTTGGTCGGAGTCTACTCTGACATGCAATTATGACAAACATACCGGAGTTCTCCTCTGGTAGAAATCTAATGAGACCATCCTTTGAATTTTATGCACTGAAACAATTTGTCTCTACTATTAGTAAAGGGTTTTACGCAACACAGACAGAAACAATATTTGTTTTGATTAGTTACTATTTCTTGGAGATGCTCTTGGTAATGTCCTAAACGCCCCAAGTGAAAATAAATTAGGGTTAATATTGATTGGATTACACTATTTAGTTGTGAAGACAACTGGTCCAAAGTGAATTATGGGCCTCTGTATCAACACATATGTTTGGAGTAACTATTTTTCTTCTTGAACTGCAATCAAATCTGGGTACTACATTGGATTCGTCAAAACCCTAGTTACTTGACTCTAATTATTACTTGAAGTATTAATAGCACTTGACTGGTTATCTAGTAATAACAAAGCTATTCATTCTTTTGACAGGATCACATGGTTCTTAAAGTGTCCCAAACAAGTGTCAAAAAAACATTCTTTTGCATCCAACCTGAGCTGCTAGCTGTTTCTATGCATCCACTCGGTCCTTCTCAAACAAACTGATCTTAATAAGTTTTGCAAGGAGTACGTAGTTTATTGTAACGTTTCCAGCTAAGGCAGATGTTATAGCCCTAACTTGTATTAGGATAGATACTCCATATAAATAAAAATATCAACACAATAGTGATACATATAGAATAATAGAACACTAAATTTTCGTCAAAACTTACTATCGTCATTTATTTTACAAAGATGTATTTTATTAAAAAATTGAAGTAGTTCTATTTTGGATATGATAAGTTTAATTTCGTTATACCATGCTGATTCTGCAAGTGGATTTAATGGCAATATATGAAAGATTTAACTACGAACTTTACTGAAAAAATGGAATTAAACTCATGAGTGTCAAAGTAATCAATCTGATGCGTAGTGAAGGTGTGAATCTGTCTATTGGGCTCATCTTATATACCTTATATAGAGCTGAAGTTTTTGCTTTCCGTAAGGACAAACGAATTCGTCCAATTGCTGTCGGTTTAGTCTATAAAAGCGATTAGCTGCTAAGCTAATATGTAGGAAGCCAAGGAAGCCACTTGGTGAATTTTGAATACCCTTTCAATTTGGTTTTGGTACACTGGAAGGATGTGAAGCCGTAGTTCACTACAATACAACTTGCGCCAATTTGAACTAACAATTGTTTAAGGTTATTTTAAAAGTTACTTTTTCAAATCTGTTAACTCCATAAACCGAGAGCCTTTTCTTAAAGAAATATCCAAGCATGTTTCAAAAGAAGCAAACTATTTTTTAATGCTACAGCAAGAATCTTTCTTTCACTTTTGGAAGTATCGAATACTTTCAGAGATGGGTAGTCAACAAAGTAACTCAGGAGGATCTTTACTCTTTGGTTAAAGTATTCAGAAGATTGTAAATTCATTTTCTTTAGAATTGAATCGACGGTTCCTTGATGATGGTACTCTAGGAAAAGAATCAGATGTTGTTTTGAATGATTAAATCATTAATTATAGAATGCAAAAAAGTTTGGTTGAAGGTTAACCCAAGCAAGTGTGAGATGTTCTTTTGTGGAGATAAAATTCCGGATGTTTTTTTTCACTTTTTAATGAGGTAGCACCAGTTAGACGTTCGATCTAGGATAATTTTACACTTTTTGGAGCTCCAATAATAGGGTCGCTAACTGAAGAAGTGTCTTAAATTGAACCGTATACATTTTAAATTTTTAGTTTTCATCTCAGATTGCTTCTCTACCCATTGCTTATGGATGCATGATATACGAAAGGTGTTGGATGTATATTTTAACTGGTTTGCTTTCATCTGTTTTTCTACTTTTAGATTGGTCTGTTCTGTTCCTTACTCAAAAAGTCAACCTTTTCATCATTAGTGGAGTTGATGAAAGTTAAGAACAAAGCTGTCGTCTGATTTCAGTAGGAATCTAATTTTCCAAAGAACTTAGATTTGGTCAGTATAAGAAGAACAGTAGACAACATTAAGTTTTCTGACACTGACAAAGCTAGCTTTCTGGCTTTACAAATTTACAATCAGGAGCTTGGTTACATGCTATTTCATGTGAGAAGTTGGGTCCTCTCCAAGCTGATAATGCATTTTAAATTGCTGTAGATCTTCGCTCGGAAATAGATTTGTTTGAACCTTATTAATGCCAGTGTAGAGCACAAGTAAAGTGAGATGGTATTCACAGATTGCCCTGTTTGAAAAAGCAGTGAGAGATTATTTTGTCATCAGGAAATCAATCAGATAAAGGTTTTAGGAAGTCGTATTAGGTACCGGTGAAAATCGTTCAATATTCTTTTTGACTCAACGTTTGAACCTTGCAATCTAGCGACGAAACAGTCCAAGTGTTCTTAGCACTGTTCCTTCAATCTTTTTTTTTGAAGAGATATTTTTACTTTACTTTTATTTATGTCCCTTAACAGTAGTGTTTTCTTTCGATAATAAATAACAAGCGTTGTATAAGACAGCATTTCTATCGTTTGTTGGTTTGAATTTGAAAGATTTTTCCCGTTTATTACGAACTTGTTAAAAGCCGATAATAATTTGTTAGCCAATTGGCGGACTTCAAGCTAAAATTTTGATTAATCAGAAACGACGATTTTTCATCTGAGACCGACTAATTGAAGACACTAAAATCAATTTTAATGCCATTTAGATTTATTTTTTTTGTAATCTGTCAACAATTAGACAAAGATCTGTTGTCACATTTTTTTAAAGTATAATTTTAGTCCGTACCTTTTTCTTTTACATGAACCTGGTTTTTAATTAATCAAGGTGTCACAATTTTGCCTGTTTGGGAATTTCAATATTGATATGTGTATATTGAGTGTACTTTTAATAACAAACTATGAAGTCTATTGAATTGAAATTTTGAGATAACGAATGTTTCAACTGCTTGTGTTAACTGCCAAGGGTTATTGAAGAATTCAGTTCAGGAATTTTCGACAGTAGCATTAAATTATCTACACGCCGCTAGAAGAAATCACAAACTTTAAATTTAATATTTCTAAGGTTTATTGTTCATTACTGGCTTAATGTTAATTACTGGCAAAACTACCCTATATTATTTTTATTTTATCTTATTATCTTATATTATTATTTTAGAGAAATACGTCGAGCAAATGGGAAGTTGTCAAGTTTATACTATGCGCTCCACTTCTTTTAATAGTTTTTTTAGTCATGTTGGTAATAGTCGTGCCAGTATCAAAAATCTTCCAATTGATTGCGATCGCAATTTTGAAAGTAAAACTTGGGGATAAATATTGCGAATTAATAAGAGGAGCTAACGTGCTTATGTCGTCGGACACTTGGCAAAATTCTTTAACAAAAACTTTAGTGGTTGTAGAATTCAACAAGACTCTCGCAAAGAAAACCTTTTTCGATTACACCAAAGAAATTTTTGAAAGACGCCGATCGGAAAATAAAATCCACAAAAGGTTTTTTGCAACAATACATTCATTTATGGGATATCTATTCTTCAAGAATGCAACAGTTGAGTTGAGCGAGATTCTTCGACCGTTACCTCTTGCCGATAATTTAAACAAAAGCACATTGAATAACGTGTTGAGAGATTGCTTTTATCAACCGTTGTCTGCTACTGTTTTATGGGACCTCTACATTGGAACCCAGCCTATTAAGAATTGGAAAACAAATTCTGATGCGGATATTGAATACTATCCTTTGTTTTTCCGCGTACACCACGCACTAGCAGATGGAATAAACTTGATCAAAACTTTTACGTTACTCTTTCAAAATTGTGAACAAAGATTAGAACGGGATTTTGTACCGAAAAAATCGATTGTACAAACTGTTACTGAAAAAGCTTGTGTATGCTTTAAAACGTGTGTCATGTTTTTAAGTAGCGCTTATTTAGTTTTATTATACAAAGGATACGATTCGAACGATCTCCATTTCGAACCATACAAACACGAAGAAGTCTTGCAGAGCAATTTGGATTCAGATAGAATTTATTTTCAAAAGGTGAAGAAAATTCGATCTACATTCTCAAATGTGTCATTCCCCCAAATTCTTCTATCTGCTTTTGCTGCAAGTCTTTATGAACATTATGAAAAGGTAAGAGCTTAAGCAAGTATAACAAGTATAACAACTTCTAATTATTTTAATTACGTAATTAAGTTTTCCCAATGTGGAGTGTGTGGCGGATGGATCAATTAAGACTACATGTAATGTAAAATGCCTACGTTTCCGCCAGAAATTGTCAAACCTTTTTGAAGCTATACAAAATTAGGAGCCAAAAATTAAAAATCTTTTTGTGACTATTTTTATTAAGATTAAGTTTACACCATAAACAACAAACATTTGGCAAACAAAACTAGTGATGCAGATAAATCTTTTGATTTATGAACTAGATTGTATTAATTGTAAAAAATCATATTGCGATGGATTACGCAACATATTTTTATAAAAATAATATCAATTGAAAACTCGAGCAATGAGAAACTCTATTTATGTTTAAAATTGCTTATCAATCTCAAACCTTAGGTCCGTTCACCCAATAATAAGAATTCTTTAATTAACTAAAGAAACAAACGAAAAAGACCTTTTATTTTAACCGACCTTTTGTTTCAATTGTAAATGATCAGGTCATCCCTGTCTGTTGTTATCGTAGGTTCTTCTAAATTGGTTGAGTGCACTTTCTTAAATTATCATAGAACTTTTGATTGATCGATCATACTAATTTTAACTTTCGCAATTTTATGTCACTTCCATGTTTAATGAATATGCAATTTTATCTTCTTGTAAATTTCCACTATTAAACTTTGAAGTTCGAACTGAAACGATGAATGTTCAATGCTGAATAATGAACAAAACAATCTTCTACCTAGAATCACAACACGGTCTTTCCTCTTTTCCCTTTTACACTTCCAACGTCCAGTAAAATGTAAATGTAAAATGTTGTTATATCACGTATAGTTCACTTTCTTTCATTTCAACACATAAGGATTGTTTGTAACCCTTTACATTTAGTTTCGTTTTACTCATATACTTTTAACCTTGATGAACTTAATCCGTGAGTCGTCTCTTTGCACATAAAGTTATTTGTTTTCATTCACAAAAATTAATTCCGATAACACATTATTCTACATAATGTCCATTACATAATCTTTTAATTATTGCTACAAATAGAACTTACTTACTAATCATTTTCTAATTTATCAAATTAAACGAAAAATATTTTTTTATGCACAAATTCGCCAGAACTCGTTCGAACACATTTTTGTCAGAATTTGCGTTTATCGTAACTGTAGCACATGTTAGTTCGTCCGAATAAAAAGTTTGTGATTTTATCATAGTGACATTATTTTTGTTAATTTATTAATTGCATTGATATCATTAAGAACTGATTTTTTTCACTTGCAGTTAACTTTATCAGTCGGTTAACTACTATGGAAACTCAGTATTGAGCTAATCAAATTTGTAAAAATTCGCTTTTCTAAGATAATTAATCGACAGATAAAATTAATTGGACATGAAAAAATCAAGTCGCAGATTTAGTATAATTTTTAACGTAGATGCTTACGGGTTTTTCTGATAAGAGCTGTCATAAATTTTATCATTATCTTTACGTAAGTAACCACGCATCTGTTTTTCATTTTCTAAAAGCTAAAATATCTCAAACTTTGTGATATTGGGTTCAGACAGTAACTATATACAGTAATTAATAACTATTGGGACATAGGCTAAGGGCGGGTTATTTAGGTTAAAATATGACCATAGGACCCAATATTCCTTAACAAAATATTGCTGTGGAAAAAGATACAGGGCGTTAAATTATATATTTTTTTTCATTTTTTGTTAATAATTTCAATGTAAATTTATCAATTTTTATCAAAATTTGCATAGAGGCATAACTTTAGACCAAGAACATTATGTTATGTACTATTTTACAATTTGTTGTAGGGGCGCCACGTGAATGATTCCTGATGATGAAATCGACTGGTAACTTTTGAGAAAACTTTTTAGTGATTTTGATTAGAGAATATGACGTAAACATCATTTCTACACAATATTGGTACTCCTGTTTAAATACGATAATTTCATCTGTTTCCGAGAAAAACACAGTTGAACAATTTGTAGTGTCAGAAGGATTTTAAATATTACTTCATTTATTAAGGGTACGTTTTAGACTGTCAGATAATTATGCTTCTCTGCCGCCCTTAGGCCTTAGGACGGGTTATTTAGACCAAAATATGATCATAAAACACAATATGCCTTAATAAAATATTGCCGTGGAAAAAGATACAAGGCGTTAGATAAAAAAAAATTTTTCTTCATTTTTTGTTAATAATTTTACTGTAAATTTATCAATTCTTATCAAGATCTACAGAGAAGCATAATGACAGTCCAAAACGTACCGTTAATAAATAAAGTAATATTTGAAATCCCCTTCTGACACTACGAACTGTTCAACTGCGTTTTTCTCGGAAACAAATAAAATTATCGTATTTGAACAGGGGTACCAATACTGTGTAGAAATAATGTTTACGTCATATTCTCTAATCAAAATCACTAAAAAGTTTTCTCAAAAACAGTTACCAGTCGATTTCATCATCAGAAATCATTCACGTAGCGCCCCCTACAACAAATTGTAAAATAATACAAAAAATAATGTTCTTGGTCTAAAGTTATGCCTCTTAACGCTCTGTATCTTTTTCCACAGCAATATTTTATTAAGGAATATTGGGTCCTTATGGTCATATTTTAGCCTAAATAACCGCCCTTAGACTATGTCCCAATAGTTATGAATCACCTTGTATATCCTAGACTTTCGACCGCTTTAATTGGGGACCAATACCGATAGATGTCGTGGGCATGTTTACGGAATCTTTGTTATATATTTCAATAATTAAACCCACCAATAAACGAATTAAAATTATTTTTTAATAAATTTCAATGTTTATTAAATGCTTTATGGTTACGCCAATGTAAGTGGCGATGCGACTCCTATTGGTGTCACGACATCTATTGTTATTTGTCCCTAATTAAAACGGTTGAAATTCTAGGATAATTCAGATATATACAAGGTGGCTGAGACTAAACGTTACTAACTTCACTCTGCTTTCATTTGTGTAGTTTTCATTTTCGCGGGTCAATTTTTTGGCAGATTAAAGATTGGTTAATTGTTTACATGTGGTCAAAAAAGAATTGTTCTAAATTAATATCTTCATAAAAAATTGTAATGGAATTCGAACGTAATAGTGTAATTGACCTGTATTTGGCTGGAAATTTACAAACAGCAATAGTTCGTCAGCTCCAGCATTTGAATGTGAATAAAATGTTTGTGTATCAAACCATAACTCAATACAACGAAACTGGTAGTATCGCTAAACGCAACAGAGGCGGTCCTAAAAAGACAGCAACATCAAAAGAAATGATTCGAAAGGTGAAGAAACGAATCCAACGAAATCCTCTTCAAAGTGCCAATTAATTAGCAGCACGTCTGCATGTTTCACGATACAGCATTCAAACCATATTAAAAATGAACTACACTTGAAGCCCTACAAGATACAAAAGTTCAAAATCTTACAGATGCACAAAAAAGTTAGGTTTGAAAGAACACAAGCATTGAAGGCCTTGGCCGAACGTGATGAGATTCCAAAATTGTCTTTTCTGATGAGAAAATTTTCACCATTCAACAGTATGTGAATAAACAAAATTATCGTGTTTGGTTAGAGCACAAGTCCAACGATAATTTGGACGCAAGAGTTGCCATGCGCATGCAATCACCAGCTTCTGTTATGGTTTGGGCTGCAGTGACTGCGGATGGACGCACTCCTCTGGTTTTCATCGAACAGGAAGTCAAGGTAAACCAAGAGGTGTACCGCCAAAAGATCCTTAACGATGCTTTTCTACCTTGGGCACGTAAACACTTTGGTACGAACGGTTGGACATTCCAACAGGACTCGGCACCGTCACACAAAGCTCAAGCGACACAGCAATTTTTACAAAATTGCGTTCCGCGGCTGATTTCGTCGAAAGAATGGCCACCATATTCACCGGACTTGAATCCCATGGATTTCTCCATATGGTCCATTTTGGAGAGTAAGGTGTCCACTAAAAAATACGACAGTGTTGATGCATTGAAGTCAGCTCTTGTTCGAGAATGGAATAAAATTCCGCAAGCCCACGTTCGGTCAGCATGTAATGCTTTCTATGGAAGCCTGAATCAAATAACCAGAGCCAAAGAAGGTCATATCGAGCAGTAACATGTTTTTCATAAAATGTAATTTGTTTTAACATATTCCACGAAATTTCAATAAAAATAATCAAAATTAAAAAATTACAGCGTTTTTGTTTGGTAACACTTGGTCTCAGCCACCCTGTACTTGTATTTTTCTTCTTACAAATATACAGATGCCTTGATAAAGACCGGACTCATCGCGGTCGAAACGCCGGCAAATAAAAAGAGCATGGTTGTAGATTGATGATCCTTCCTCCAAGCCAAACTCCTAAAGAAGGGCCAAAATTAATTGGGAAGCCATTACTGATAATTTACTAGAAGTCCACTGTTAAGAATTTAATATTTTTTGTTTCTTTTATGTTTAGTATTCCGCAAATTGTCCCAACTATATTACGACAGCATTACCGGTAGTAACAGACCCTATCGTAATACGAAAAGTGCTATCAGGCCAAATAAATTCGAAAGATGCCAGCGCAACCAACCAATTTATATTTTTACAGTTGAAATTGCCTATTGATGCATCAAAAATAAATACTTTAACAAAAATGCTCCGATGACCAGCAGACTTAAAATAGTGGGAAATGCAATGGAAATATTAAAAAACTCAATTGAAGCTCAGGTGCGTACGTAAATCAAATTCAAATTGACACTAAAATGTCTTTCTAGTTTAGTAAAATTTTCGTAGAAGTAATTTTGGGATCGCTACCATTTTGGTTTTCTATAAAATTCCGACAAAATATACACAACACCACTGCGTCAACTTTTTTGCCAGGGCCGCCAAAACTTAAATACAGCAGTAACGTATATGAAATATCCGATTCCGTGTTTTGGGTTCCCCACATAGCTCAATTAGGTAATTTTGTTTTTTAAGTCAAGAAATGTGTGGTAACAATATGATTGCAGGTGTTGGAATTTCAGTTATAACTTATGACAATCATTTAGCGATTGGATTTAATAGTGATACTCAACTTAAAAAACAGTTTTATGCTGATGAAATACTTAATAATGTTTACAAAAATATTGATTTGTTAGAAGAAGAAATCGAAAGTACTTTTAAAGAATAGCTGCCAAATTTTTGTTGCTGAAATTACTCGTTTCATTAAAGGCATTATTTGTTCATCAATTATTTTAGAATATTGTTTACCGTTTGCTAAATTTAAGGACTATCTATACCTACTCATTAAAAACTACATTTTTTTATTAATACTCAACATACCTTTAAAATTGGCATTGTAATATACAAATTCAGAATCAATACAAATCGATCGTTATTAGCAGTTCTACTTCTAAAAAAACAAAGATCAACTTGGCCACGTTACAATACTGATTTTTATCATTTTCGTGGATTTTTGGAAATTTCTGAAGATATTACCCGTCTCGATCCTGATCGCTTCGTCTTTGTCCTTAGTTGATTGATTGTTTGTCTGAATGATTCTTCCATTGAATAACGACAATTCCTTTTTGGTCACAATTTTTGTCATTCAAGACTTGAACTGTTTTATCAAATTCTTATATTTTCGACCATTTTTTTACGATTATTTTCCTATACTGCATAATAAGTTGCGTCCTATTGTGGAACCTGTTGCTGATATAAGTATACATGAAGCTCCTTCATTTGTTTTGCAAGGCTTAGATGGATGTCTGAACAAAAGTTTTTTCAGTTCTGACCTCATCCTGTTCCTTTGAGAAGATTTGATCATTTTTTTTGATACAATGTTAATGCTAGGCATCAGCAGCACAAAACCAAGGTGACAAGTAGGCGGCCGTTTGCTTCCTCACCTTTCTAGTGGTTGATACTTTTATACGTCTTCTTTCCATTGAGGCGTTGGTGGAATTTCTTTCAGTTTCGCTAATACCAGAAGTCAACTTCTTAAAGGAGGTGTTTGCATCTTTAATGTCTTTTTTACCATCAAATGTTTTAATCGTTTTCGCCAAATCCGGCATAAAACTAAGACTGTATTATGGTAAATGATTGTGTTGTAACATTGCGCTAAGTTTTCCATCATTTTATTCATAGTGATTCACATTTGCGACAAAGTTAGTATTATTGTGATAGTCATTGAGACAACATTGTTTTGAAATGTGTATCCATTTTGTAACCTTAAAGACGTTACGTAACCGTAAGTGGTCACGTTGTCTGCTTACAAAAGTACGGGCCAAATACTTGTCGGAGCAACGGTTGGTAGTGAGATAGATTACCAATCAATATTCACTTTGGATATGACCCTAATGTTTAGAGAAGTATACGGGGTGATTTATAAGTAATGGGCCAAATTGTAAATCTACGTTCAGAAGGCCAAAATAATAAAATTTTCATTAACAATAATGGGTCTTAGTCTGCTCCTTACTGAGATACAGGATGTTAAAGCGAAAAAATAAAATAGATTTCCGTTAATAGATCAGTTACTTTTCTACATAATGACTTGAAAATTGGGTATGAACTAGTTTTTTTAAAGGTAAACAAGAATGTGTGAGAGGATTTGAGTTACCTTGTATATGTCGCCACATGTGCCATATGAATTAGATGAAATCAGCTACACATTTTTATCGCTCATTATTTTACAACTTACTTATTGAATTTGGATAGCCCCATCATTTCTGTAGAAAAAAGCTATACTTTTTTGATCTTCAAAATATTAACGATTTTCGAGATATTTGAATTTTACTAATTCACTACACTACATTTCACGGTGGTCGACGTAGCATTATGCCCAGGTTCAAAGATTGGGATATTTTGAAGATACTAATGAAATAGTTTACGGGACCTCTGTTGTTTTGCAATTAACACCCCCCGCATTATCTACATATATATTTCTTCTTCTATTGCAAAGGAGACGCATACACATTCCTTTGTTGTAGAGAAGTCATCTATTGTATAGCAAACACAAAATTGCTGTGACATATCTTAGATTACAGTATTTTCCAAACTATTTTCACTGATTAATTTTGGCTTACAATAAGAGAGTTTTTCAAAGTTCTCAATGTTATACTGATATGTGAAAAAATTGAGAATACTGTCCCATATTTAATTTTTTTGTAGAAAACAAAAATATCAATACAACATAACATTTGAAATATGCTTGGTTTAACTAGTATATGCGGTATACAAATTAGTTCACGTTTTACGCTATGACGGAAAAAATAAAAGTTCTATAACAGGTCATTATTTTTGTATAAAACGGAAATTTGCATATTAATGACACAATTAATATATGATTACTTTAATCATTTTCAATTTACAATCACCAGGCCGGAATTGGTTAAATTGTGCCTAGTTTCTAACGCTAAAGAACATATTTGGCATGGCAAATTAATAAAAGATATAATAAGATTTGTGTCTACTGCTCTTAATGTCAGGGTCAGAAAAAACTAACATCACACCCAAAATTTTTGTGTACGGTATGTTGAGCGATGTTGTAACCAACGCTGGAGCGGAAATATTGTCCTGAAATATTGCTTGATGGAGTGGTGCTTCATCCTGTTAAAAGTAGAATGTACTTTACGTTTTAGAACAGTAACTGTGGTTATTATTTTCTTAAAATAATTAGAAAATAATTTAGACAAATATGTACAAATAACTACATCCCGACACACCATTATGACATTAGTTGACAACATTGTGATAAAGGAAGGATAAAGTACTGAAAGTTGTTTTAAATTTTCCAATTATTAAGCCAGATAAATTTCAACCAAAATACCTAAAAAACCTCATAACTCAATCTAATGGAGAACCCGTCAGTCTGTAACGAAATGTCGATAGATCAACACCACAAACTAAAGGGTTTCAATAAATGATTGTCTCATCAAGTTGGCAACTAAATAAAGAAAATTAACGATAAACTATGCACAACACAGAATTATAATAACGGAACGATAAAATAACTGACAAATGATGACATTAGCATAAATTAATTTACTATCAGTTTATAGGGCAAACTTGCTTTTTTTTTAATTTTCCAACGCTCACCTGATGAGATATTTATTTATAGAAGTCCTGTACATAATGCGCTAGTTTTTGTGCCCTAAAAAGAAAGGTGGCAGTGCAAATGTTTTACCTCACCAATAATCAGGCTGAAAGTGAACTAAAATGAGACTCGTATAGCTAGCCTAAAAGCTTACAGCTTGGTTATTCATTTTGTCATAGAAAGAACATGAAAACTTTGCTTTTCAGAATAATTCAGAAACATTCAAGAATAACCAAAAAACTTCATCATTACCACAGCATGTCAGTAAAACAGTGTTAGGAGCAGCTTGAAAAGCAGTACTTGCAACAAAACAAGTAAAGAATTCAAGAAGACAAAAATAATATTCCGCCAAGGAGTCTAGGACAAGTTGGCGCTGCCAGGTTGGGGCGACTATTTAGGCGCGGCAAGCTGGCGCAAACAGAACTTGACGCAAACCAAACTGGCCGCGACAACTTGTGTGGGCCCGTCCCCAAGTGGATCAATCGCCCGAAACCGTGAACAATAGACTTCAATATATTCAAATAATAAATTGAGTTACCTACTGCTAAAATCAATGTATATTTCTAGATTAAACTAAAAAAAAATAAACGAAAAGTATGTCTTAATATTAATCAGGTAAAAAGTGGTAAATTTCGCGGATTTTCGAGATTTCTGCGGACCTATTCTGGATCGACCTGAAGAAGTGTGTAAAATTTCATTTCAATCGGACTAACGGTTTAGGAGGAGTTCGTGGACAAACAAACAAACACACATTCATTTTTATATATTGGATAGATGACTTAAATTAAAATGATGACGTTCACAACCATTATGAAATTCACTTAAAGCAGTTTTCTTAGAGGAAATGACTTTAGCACGGTCAGTAATAGAAAATGCGAATGACCTAGATTATAATCGTGACCTTCTAGAATGTGTTTGCCTTGAACAATGTCTAGCGTGACAGACATAATTATCAGTGCATGCTCTCAGTGGCCGCATGTTAAATAAAACTCACTCATAAATTCGGGCATCGTAATTAAAGGAAAATTTGTCGCAACAAGACACATTGTTGTTTATGAAGACATAAAAATACTTCTGATACATAATTGCTCAGATAGTTACACGCTCAGTAACACACAATAGACAATAGTTATACACACAGAAAATAAATAAAGCAAATGGAAAAGACTCGGTTTTGGACAATCAATCGGATCTTTTTTAACTACCAACAAACTAACAATAAAAAAAAAAACACATCCCAACGTGTCGTCTTCTTCATCATCATTAGAGCAATTTTTGAGAATCCTAAACAGTTTGTCCAACTTTCTTTTTGTTTATAATTATTTTCAGAATAAACACGATTCTTGAGTGTTTTCTCTATATGTTCGTTTTCTCCAGACAAAGAAGACCCATCCTTCACAACATCTTTGCATGTTTAAGCAATCCATAGTTAGTTAGATCTAAAATTAAACAAAATATCTTTTATAACAAATTGACAGTGTGGTTATCTTCATTTTAAACTATAAAAATTTCCTCGTTTTAAACTTTGGAATTTTGGGTCTAGTGGTGAAGACGCTGATTACGATACTATACTGACTACACTCAATAATACCATGAAATGTCTGTTGACTATTATAATAGTTATTGTTTTATCACCAATGCTTATTTCCTAAAGCGTATTTATACTATGTTCATGCTGACAATTTGCTTGTCTGGCACGAGTTTGTTGTTTCGGCTTTGCATAAAGATTGTTAGGCGATCCCCTATCGCTGCAAATTAAGTCTTTCGCTTAATTTATGCTGCAGTACTCTCGGACCAGCAATGGAGTTATCATCGCGATGTAGCCCTCTGTGATCTGTCTTTAGATTTATCCGAATCTAGGTGGAATGTGTACTCATTTTCCAGAGCGGGTAATTGTGTGAAGTCTTATTCTCCTGTTGTAGCTGCTGTACGAGGAATGTTTTTGATGTAGAGTTATGGTAGCTTTGTTGAATGATCCCGCGTTAAAAAATAATGGCGCGATAATGTTATCTTGATGTTTTCAATGACGTGAGCATCGAAAAAGAATCGGAGTGTTAAATGGTTTTTGCGCGGCTGCTTTGGGTGTGTGCTGCGTTGTTGTGTGTTATATTGGGTGTGGTTTGAGATTAGGCTGTTTCAGACAAGGGTTCTGGAGATATGCGTGTGCTGTGTTTGACAGGTTAGACTTGGAATGTGGGGCAGTATCTCGAAGATATAAGGATAGCGTTATAGGATAAGTGGTGGACGATGGTGTTAGTGATCCTGTTGTGTGACGTTGATTTAGTAAAATGGAGCGCGTAAGTATCATGACCTGTAGAAAGCTATGTGGCTCCAGCGCAGTTGCGGTTAATCGGAAGACTTGGGCCTGGGGTTCTGCGATTGTTGACGCTATGTGTAAGTGAGATGTAGTGGGTCTTTGATCTGTTGTTTCGCTGGAAGTCCACGGCTAAGTAGAGAGTGTTATCGTCTGGATGAGCCGGGTTGATTTGGTAGTTGTTGAGCAGTAGTGTTTATGAAAAAATAAAATGTGTTAATCGGGAAAAGTAAAAGGGGGATGATGTGCTCCTCTGTGGTGGTTGGTGAACGTTGTCTAGGGTTTTACGCTTTGTAGAAAATGAATGTAAGCGGTTGTAGAGCGTTGCTCGAGTAAAAAAAAAGAAAAATTTGTCTTTACTTATGTTTTGGTTGGGGGTGGTTAACTACGCCTAACTTCTCATTATTGTGTGTGAATTGGGATGTCACCAGTTTGGAACGAGTGATGGGAAAGATGATAAAGACGACTGGTATGCAAAAATACGATCTAAATGATGAAGTACGTGATGAATGTTAATATCTTACGGTTCTAAATTTTCGAACCTGAACGTAGGTCGTAAGCGTGTTAAAAACGTGGGCGTAGGTTGCGCGTTACGACGGAAATAAATCTACCGCGCTACGGGAATTTTCCTATTGGTGGATGGAATCACTTAACTAAACGACGGGTCGACATCTTGGACTTTATTTCCTTTGGGTGGTTGAGGTGGTCATGAAGAAATAAAATATAAGTGAAATTTAAGTGGTTCAATAATTGCTAATTGAGTGCGGAAAGATAAATCCGATCAATTTACACCGTAAGTGGGTCTTTTTTTAATTCTTTGGTTAATTTCGAGGTTGTATTAATTATTAATTGCAACGTTTGCTTTAGCACGTGTGTTAACCTCACACTTTCACCTTATCTTACACCTGGAAAACTCCTGGGGATGCTAGAATGGCTATTTAGGAACCTCTCACTACCTAATTGTTCGAGTACCTACCTCAATTTCGCCTCCACTTAAGCCGACAACAGCTGGTGAATGTTGAAGGCCGGCCGACTCGTTCATGCTGCATATCTATTACTTTGAGGGACCCTATTTGTCATCTGCTTTTTAATCTAAACCTCCCCTAAGGGAAATTCTGGAATTAACTACGTTCGGATGCTGTCCAATACTGCCGCTAGCAAGAACGTTTATTCTCGGAGTTGCATACTACTAGAACACAGCTAAATTTTAATGTATAATTATCCTATTCAATATCAATGCGCAAGAAGCTCACGTACACGTGACATCGAACGATCTTATAACTCTAGTATTTAAGTAAATTTTTTGTCGAGGTGAACTTGATTACAGACACTCGTTTTTGTTTACATTGGCTCCATCAGAGCTAGACGCTGTAGATAACGGGGACGACGTTAAAACAAAAGGCCTTTTGGGTTGACGAGACCTGTTTATCGTGTTTCTTCCGAGTTTAAGTTAATATTAAGGTACCGTTGTGTAAGTGACGTGTGTACGTCAAGTTTTCGTACGAACCAATCTTAAATTGGTACGCTCTTTAAATTTGGCATGTAACTATAAAACTTATCTGAATTTGATACATTAATTACGAGCTTTAATTAAATCGTTGTTGCTAACGCCCCTAAAACTTTATGCGACAGTCTCTGTTACTTCTTACATATTCTCCTAGTATTTTTAAGTTGTTATTTGCTATATTTAAATTGTCTATGTGTCTCTCTCATATTGTGTTCGTTTTAACGTGTTAGATCTTTTAGTAAATCAAGTTGTACTCCTGTTGGTCGGTTTTATTTCTATCTATTACTCAACAGGTGGCGCCACGTTACGCAACAGTTTAATTCTTTTCAGTTTCCTTAAGGACCCCCCAACTCTACCGACGAAGCCGGACACTGTTGCGATAACTCTTATAAATTCGGGACCTTCCAGGAATTTAGTGCGTTAATTCGAGCTCAATAGTATTGTTCTTTTTATCTAGGTAGTACCGCTAGAGCCGTCTATTCTTTTAAGTATTTGTAAGCTACAACCGTTACAAATAGCGACTGTGCTTCTACAGAAAAACTATGAGTGTTATAATTACAATTATTTTATTCTGATTTCCTACTGCGTATGTATTTATACTACATTTTATGCTGACAAACTTGCTTTTCTGGAACGAATCCGTTGTTTCGGAGTTGCGAAATGTTTGTTATGCGACCCCGTATATTAAGTAAAGTGAATAAACTTCGAGTTATTCCTTTTGCTTAATTTATGTTAAACTTTATTAACAAATTTTGGGTTTGCTATAAAAAATAGTACTATTAGATACAAATGTGACGTCAGCTAGAATCGAAATAAGAAAATCTTTCAAATGTCATCGTTTTTTTACCAAAATTACCACATCCCCGAGTTGTACAACTTTCCTCTATTGATAATTATAACTTTTATAAAAAATGACTTTTCCCTATTGGGTACTTCAATTCAGCAGACACGCTGTACAATTAAATTAGAAAACAAAATTAACATTATTTTAATTTTAAACAGTAAAAATCTAATCAACCATTTTTTTAATCAATATGAAATTTATTTTTAATGCTCATTAGCCACAAAACTATTTAGTAAACAAGTTTATTGAACCTTTACAAATTTGCTTAAACAAAATAATAAACACTTAGCAAATAATACTACTACAAGACTATTCTTAGTTTAGCTTACGAACATTAAGTTATAATGATGTCACCACTCGTTACACTCGATTTTACTTTTATGTTCTAACAAAAATTTACAGATTAATAAATTTGTTTTTAATAATAATTATTATTTTCTTGTTATTTAGAAAATTTCCGTAACAAATGGGATGTACTTAAGTTTCTTCTGTGGTCGCCTTTCTTATTTGCTGCTTTTGCTTTAATGGCAATAATGGTACCGTTTTTTAAAATGTATCTTAGGGTACTAATTTACATCTTGAAGATCAAGCTCGGTAGTGATTATTGTGACGTCTTAAAAGAATGTAACTCTTTTATGGCATGGGATACGTGGGAAAACTCTTTAGTAAGGATCTTGATAATTGTAGAATACAACAAGGTGCTTGCAAAAAAAAGTTTTTTTGAATACACTGAAGAACTTTTAGAAAAATACCGATCAGAAAACAAAATTCCCAAACAGTTTTTCACCACTGTCTATCGATTTATGGGGTACTTGTTTCTTCGAAATATTAAAATGGATATAAATGATATCATCCGACCATTACCAACGACTGGAAATTTAAATGAGAAAGAATTGTTGAATGTGATAAATAGTTGTTTTTACGTACCTTTACTTTTAAACGGAACCGCACTATGGGATGTTTACGTTGGAATGCAGCCTCTGAAAAATTTTAGAGAAAATTCTAATACGGATGTTGAGTACTATCCCTTGTTTTTTCGCACGCATCACTTATTAGCAGACGGAATAAATTTAACAAATTTTTTTAGGTTATTGTTTAATAATGACGGAGATACTTCACATATAAAAGATGTTAAAAAGGTTGAATTGAAAAAAGTTGCTGAAAAAATAATTAAAATTAGCCGTTTGACTTTTGGTACATGCGTATTATTTTTAAGTTGCGCTTATTTGTTTTTGTTATGCAAAGGACACGATACGAATGATCTCCACGGCAAACCGTACAAACATCAAGAAATGTTTCAAGTTGGTTTTGATAAAGACGGGAAGTATTTTCAAAAAGTAAAGAAGATCAAAATAATGCATTCCACCGTTTCGTTTCCGCAGATACTTATAACTTATAACTGCCTACGTCGCAAGTCTTCATGAGTATTTTCAAAAGGTAAGATCGTATCGGTTGTGATGTGAATTATATGTTACTTATGTTATAGATGACATTGAATCAAATTCTTGCTAGAAAACAGCTAATTTATTTTTTGGACTGTATTTGTTCGTATTTTAATTACCAATGTTTCTGATAAGGTATTCTCCTTTTTTGCGTATTGAGACAAACATATTGTTTCTCCGAACAATTTTCTCTTCATCACATAATTTGCTTAACAGCTCCCACACAACTCAACACCCACTTTTCCTAAAAATTGCATTCCTCCACTTACTAATTTCTTAGCATTTGGCACTTGACTACCGGAACCTGTCTATGGATATTCTCCATTCGGCAATTTAGTAAAATATTGTTTTTTCAATCTCAACATCCTTAGTTCAACCTTTCATCTTTAATGTCGGTGAAGTTTTCTTTCCATGTTTCAATACACCTTGCTTGTTTAGAAGCTTCTTAACTTATAAACTTTATATTCTCCGGTGTAGTTTATCAGATAAAGATGCCTTTCATTAACCTGAGCTTTTGTTCACTTCAAATAATAAGGGCTCAGGGCTGGTAACATGCACCAAATTTATTTAGGAATAAATCAGTATTTCTAACTTCGCTTTATTCTTTCTTTTTTCATAAACTTTACTTTGTTTTGTACTTTATCATTCTGCCACCAAGCTTCTTTGCTTTTTTTAATGTTGCAAATCCATTCACTGCTTAGTTGTTTGTAACACTGCAGATCAGTTTTTTCATCTCCCAATCTTCTAAATTTTTTTTCTTTTTTTTTTGTCTTCTACACGCACAACAAATCTATAACATACTCCCAACATTGAGCTTGAAATTCTTAAGACTCGTTTCATAAATTCAACGATGTAACCCTAGCTTATTTTTCACAAAAGTGAGAAAATCCCACGTAGTGCTTACTGGCAACGCTCCCGGCAATAAAGTAGAATTTATTAGCTTATTCTTTGGTTTTGGCAGATTCTTTAAAACTGGACGATCTTCCTAGCTAAACAGGGTTGTTTACAGCTTCAAGCTTCTTATCAATATTTATTTTTTTTTTAAAGTTGTATATTACTATGAAAATATGAAAATCTGAAGGTAGTTTGATGCCAGCAATAAATTCAAAACGGGCAAATAAAAACTATGTGTCTTTTGTCACAACATATCCAATTCTTGCCAATCGAAATAAACCTGTGACCAGTGATAATTGCAGATTCACTGTTGAATTGAGTCTGGTCTACGTCTTGCCGTACTTATTTATTTATATTTCCTTGTTTATCAGCACTTTCCTGTAGTCGTATTGCTGAAATGCTGTCGATATATATAATTCCGCATGACGGCTGTATAGAGGTTCTGCTTGCAACCCTCTATACGTGTTTCGTTTTATTGAAGCTCATCAGACTTGAGTTAAAATAACCACAGTATTTATCGCGGCGTTGATGAATTCACTGCTAGTATCAGACTAACTACAGATTTCTACAATTTTATTTTCACGTTGTAGAATGATACATGGCAATGTCCATAAAATGCCGACATTAAAAAAAATATTAAGCAATCATTAATTATGCGACTTGATTTCTACTCTTGTTTATTTGGGTTCCCATAATTTTTAATTACCTTACAAAATTATATTTAAACTGAGAAAGATTTAGTCCAATTTAGATCAACTATCGAACTTTTAGAGTTACGGACTGACGATTGACTAATACTTTCAAATGACGTTTATTGTGTTAACATCGATAGTATCGAGATTACTATGACGTATGTTCTCACGTAAAACATACTACTTGCACACAAGTTTAATATTTTTAAGTTCTAAATTTTTACATACATATATGTTATTTTTCTATACTATTTATATACAGATAGGTCAGCTACTGGAGTACAATAGTTTGAATGTTATCTAAAATTGTGGAAAAGTTTGAATTCCAGTTCATTGGCAGTTGTTACCTGAATAACGGTGACATTTTGTAGGTATTGGTATTGTGTAATTGTAGTAAAAGTTTAAGGTTTTTGCTGCTTGCATGATTTATTCTGTTTTGGGAGTATTTTAATATGAGCTATTTGATATGAAGTTGATCATTTTGCAAATTTAATTTTTGTTTATTTAGAATTAAAACCACAACAATGAAGAAAAGGTTTTTGCTCATTTTACACCCTTAACCGCAACAGTATAATATGAATCTTGGACAACATTTGCTTTTCTTAAAAAACTTAAGATTATCGTATGGATCTGGTAATTCCTAATCGTAAATGTAACTAAAATTAATCAATTTCTTTAAATATGTTGCATCATGATTTCTCTCGATGTTGAACAAATAGAGTATCACTGTTGAATAAAATATTAGGTATCACACATTGAACTAATATTAAATTTTCAATACGTGTTCAAATGAAAAACTGGAGTGTGCCAGGTCATGGAATGTAATGTAATTGATTTAATAATTTTTTAACAATGTAAAAAATAACGTGTGGTGGCGTGAAACTCTGTACTTTCTAAAACGTGACATAAATATAACCTAAAATAAGCAGAAATTAATATTTTGTTTTTCACGAAATCCAAGGATCGCAACATGCAGCAAATTCTTAAAAGAACTGATTTGGTTGAAAAGGATAAGAATTTTCGAAATTTAATATGGAAATAACAAAACAAAATTAGAAAATACTGCATAGCTCGAATTGTAACTTAAACTTAGTATCAAGTGATCATTTTGTTAAAAAAATTAACGAACCTAAAAAAAAAAAAATCAGAACCTACCCAGCCCGTTTTATTATTTGGACACTCGTTATATACTATTGCTGGCGTAATATTAAAATAATTTGTGAGTGCAATAACAACTGTTGCTACCTTAGGTTCTGTTACCATTAATCTTACCTTTGACATGAACCAAGTAACAAATCCAGCCTTTTTCACAAACTAACCTGGCTTATAAATTGTAAGTTATAGCGTAAGAATTTTTCTTAACTGAATAATTAGGTTTTACACTATTTTAGCACGGTGAAAAATGTCCTAAGTATATAACACTAGCCTTACCGGTACTTGGAAATAACACCGAAATACGAAAAATATTATCTTCTCAAATAGTAACAAGCGACGTCTTCTCAACTAATCAATTCAAATTTTTGCAATTGGAAGTACCAATGGATGTATCAAACCATAAACAATTTGACAAATGTTTTCCTTTAACTAGCAGACTAAGTATAATAGGACACATAATGAACATACTGCAAAACTCAAAAGAATACCAAGTAAGTGTTTATCAAAACGCATAGAAGTCTATGTTTATGAATATTTTTCTAGTATTTCTTATGTGCTCATTTATATTATTTTTGGATCGCTGCCGATTTGGTTTGTAAAACAATTTGGAAAAGTTAAAAAATCTCTAGATTTACGGACAAAGCTAGGGCCACGGTGGTGTTATAAACCAGATGTTAGGTTTTTGGTCTCTATAAGCTAACTAGGTATTCGTAACTTTTTCAGATTATCTTTGGTTAAACATTTATTTGTACGCAGGTTTGGGATTACAGCCGTCACGTTCGAAAATCACTTACAATTGCGTTTAACAGTGACAGTCAATTGAAAAAACAATCACATGTGACGAATTCTCATCAATACATATAAAAACATTGACTCATAAAAGAAAAAAGAACAATTTTGTAAATAACATTTATAATAATAAGTAAAAAAATCCTACATCGATCGAACGAAATATTCAAGTCATATTGTTGACCATCTCCCATAGTTATATTCCTTTATTTTAGTAAATCGCAAATAAAAAAACTGCTAATTTTGATTCATGATTCCGTTTGTATATTATTTCGTGCTGTCCTAACCGAGAGAAGAAAATGCGTTGTGCTAAACAAAATAAACATTATACTATTTTACAAATAGTAGAGAATACCATAGGTTCAATACCTCAAATTATTAGTAAGTAATAATATTCAATTCTAAAAACTATATTCTGTTAAAATTGGCTCTACTTTCGTACATAAGTATTTACATTTAGCGAATTAAATGAGATGTGCTAATTAATTTTAATATACACACACGTTTCAAACCAATTAACTGAGAGGTATTAATTGTTTTTAATTCAACTCTAAATTTGTACCAACACATAAATAAGATATAGATATAAAATGCCTGTTAAAATATTTGAATCTGTCTTTATAGTATTTAACATTACTAGCAAGGTAAAAGGGTTTTTACTGGAGGACAGAAGGATATGACGGGCGAGTCGAAGACTTTGTTGTACATTTAAAAGATCTGGGTGACACCTAACGAAACCCCGAAATTGACTCGTGATAACGACCTTTAGTCATCTATAAAGGTAAGTGAGAAACATTTCCTTAGACCCACCCCTTGCCGATGAGTCAGTTTGGCACTTTGTTGCGCCGTGTTGTTCTTTTTAAGTTTCCATAGCGTAACAGCGCTATGTCAAATTTGCGTTTTTAAATGAAATTGTAGTTAACAAAATTACGCTTAAAATCTACACATGCGATTACAGGATTTTATAATTTCACTAGCTGGCCCGACAGACGTTGTCCTGTCTTCTTTATGTGTTCGACATGATTTGGAGTTGTTTCACATTTGGTCTTTTCACCGAATTGTTACGTGAACAAGCCTGATCGATTTGTATTGATGAATCGCCAATAAAATAAATTTGGGAAAATTCGTCGGCAACAAGGAATCTGTTCGATGATATAATTTACTCTGAATCTTAAGGTTAAGTTTGTACCGCCATGTGGCTGGAATTGAATGGAGCTCTATGAGGACGCAACATTTCTACATTGTTGATTTCATTTCATCGATTTGGTTTAACTTCATTTACTGCTTCGCGATGCTCGTCATTTGACTTGGCCCTATATATCTGTGACTTGCAGCATGCAGTTCATTCAAATTGGAGCATTTTGAAGAATTAAAATTCCACTGGTAAAATAATACTTAAGGCCAGTTCCGCCAAGCTTCGTTAATTTTAATAAATGATTAAATACAATACTCAAATGATGGATGCTCATGCGGGGGCTTTGAAATGGTTTGGGAGTAATAAACTTAAACTTAATAACAATAAAACAGTAAATATGATTTTTGGTCATAAACCTGTGTTTGGTGATTACGCTCGCCAAGTTAAGTATTTGGGCATTCATCTTGACTCTAAATTACAATGGGTCAAACATATTGATACTTTAGCAACAAAGTTGTCTAAACATATATTTGTAATTAGAAATTTAGTCAATCTAGTTCCAATTGATGTACTATTAACTGCGTACTACTCACTTTTTGTGACGCCCATTTTGTATGGTTTGATAGCCTGTGGTCAAGCACCACATTCATCCCGTATATTTGAGCTCCAAAGAAAAGTAATTCGCATTATGACAAATTTGAAATATAGAGCCGACGTAAAACATTCATTCACCTGCAAATACTCACTATTTTTATATTTATCACCGTCTTATTTATGTTAAAAAAACCTGGCCAATTATACATTGAATAATGATATCCATGAGCACTTTACTAGAAATGTTTGTGATATAAATATTGATTATTCTAGACTTCTAGCTAACAGATGCGGCTTTAATTATTTTGGATCTAAATTGTTCAATTCTTTACCTCAATCAGTTAAAATAATGAATATTGAAAACTTTAAATATGCAATTAAATCTATCTTAATAGATAATGCATTTTATGAAGTTGATCAATTTTTTCAATTTAAATTTGTGGTGAATAATGATATGTGATATATCTGTTCTGTGTCAATAATATTGTATATTTTATCTGTAGATTATTTACTACTTGGGCGGTTGTATGCTGTTGAGTGCATGGCTATTTTGTGACGTGTACAAATAATTTTTATAATTGTAACGTGTAAATAAAAATTCCTTTTTATTCTATTCTATTCAATCGTATCCAATGAATAGACATAGCAACAATTATCTTTAATCGATGAATAAGTTCTAAGTACTGAAGACTTGGATACACCGAAATACCTACTAACTTTCCACAACCATGATGTAGGGTTCAGATAAGTATTCCTCCAAAAATTAACTTATTAAATAATATGGTCTTGTAGGACCCCTTCTTTGTGGTGGTAGAAAGAACAAACAACTCAATAGGCTGTGATTGCCGATTTTTCGCCCCTCATTGTGAGGGTTTAAAATGAGGGGCGAAACGTCGGCAAAGACAGAACGTATGGATAGGAATATTGGATGATAATTTAATTGGTCAATTTTTCATCGAGGTCCCCTTAATCGTAAGATTTACTTGGATCTTCTGCGGAATCAAATAATTTCCAATATCACTGCAGATGTGCGAAACTACTTAACGAAAGTCTTTCCAAATTGATGGATTGGTCGTGGTGGGCCGGTTAACTGACCTCCGAGGCCTCCAGATTTATCATCGAGTGATTTTTTTATGGGGTTCTCTAAAATCAAAAATTTACACTATAAGAAGACATAAAAACTTGGACTCTTTACAAGACGGTATTACCGAAGTATGTTTCAATATAACCCATAAAACATTGCGAAATGTACCACGTAATGTTTATGATAGGTTAAGTTACGGTTTAGTGAGAACACATTTAAACATTTAATCAATTAGTATGTTTTTTTATCTATTAGTTTGCACATGTTAGTACTATTCAATTATTAGTGTTGTTTTTGTTGTATTTATTGTTAATTGTAGTGTTGTGTTGTTGTTTGACTTTTTATTTTTCGTTTGCTTTCTGATTTTTTTCTGTTTAGACACAGCAATAGTTGATCTTTAGATAATTTTCAATGTTAATTTCCCTATGTCCGGTAGTCCGTGTTACACATTGTATACAGGGTCTGGCACATCGAGCGTGCGTTAAAATTATATGGAGAACTAATTCGATTCATTTTCTGAAGATAGTGCTGCTTTTGTTTTGACATCACTGAACTCAGACAAAATATTTTTGTTCATACAGCACTTCCGGTTGTACCGGAAGTGGCTGTCAACTTTCTTATTTCAAATGGAACATGCTATTTTTTATTTTATTTTCAGATTTTATGTAAAATTTAAGGTGTAGTTTAATTACTATACCATACTAAAAAATGACTGTTTTTTAGTTATATCGATTTTTGAAAAAAAATTAAAATCATGTTGAATTGTTATCGTTCATATCTCAAGATGATATCAATATTTTAGTTCCTAATTTGTTGTGGCAATTGTCGATACGTTACAGTAACTCACATATGAATGGAATCTCGAATTGAATGTACAGTGTGATGAAAATTGTCGTGCCAATATGAACAACTTTCGACCTCAAAAAACTTGCTTAATTCAAATGGGACACCCTATGTTTTTAATCATCAATCGATCTCTTTTGTTGTCCTCTTTCGATACATACTAACATGTCCTATGCTTAAATTGATAATTAAAAACATAGGGTGTTCCATTTAAATTCAGCAAGTTTTTGCCTTTGATCATATTCCACATGACATCCTTCATGCCAAAATAGAGAACTTTGGTTGTTACAGCTCAACTATTATTCCTTTGCTCATATCCTATCAACCGCCATCAATACATAACATTTAACAATTATTTATCTCGTCCCATACTCGCCACTTCTGGAGACACCCTGTATTTTTATTCATCAATTTGAGCATAGGACATGTTAATATGTATCGAAAGAGGACAAGAAAATACATCGATTGATAATTAAAAACATAGGATGTTTCTTTTGAATTAAGCAAGTTTTTGAGGTCGAAAGTTGTTCGCATAGACACGATAATTTTCATCACCCTGTACATGCAATTTAAGTTTCCATTAATATGTGAGTTACTGTAACATATCGACAATTGTCACAACAAATTAAGAACTAAAATATTGATATCATCTTGAGATATGAACAATAACAATTCAGCATGATTTTAATTTTTTTTTAAAAATC